>CALYOO010000354.1:0-37407 GCA_945261195.1 Cryptosula pallasiana
TATTCTTTTATTATTTTCCAAAACCAAGTATTGCTAATGATTATTAGCTAAAGCGAGTGTATTATCACCATTAACTTTGGTCATCATTAACAATTATTATTAGTATTATTCATAGTAAATGCGAATAAGGTAGTGGTGGAGGCAATAGCAGGAGTAAAGATAAATAAATTATATCTTCTTTCCATGTAATAATGATTATAATAATTAATTGATTACTACTAAACAACCAATGTTAACTAACTAATTTTTATCTAGTACTACTAGTAACTGAGTTAATAATAATTATTAATTAATTATTATTTAAAAAAAATCATCATTGTTTTCAATCTCTGTTTACTAATTAAACAACAGAAGCTTACAGTCAGTAATAAATAATTATTATAATAATAATAAACAATAAACAACAATATAAATATAATAATATATATATAATAATATTATATTAATACTTCAAATAATATTAACAAACAAAAAATAATTTTTATTTTACCGTCCATGAATGAATGATAATTAATACAAATTATAACTAATAATTATAAGATAATTAATAGTATATATTATAATTATTATTTATGTATATATACATATGTATATTATACATATTTTAATTATTATTATAATAATTATTATTATTTATTATTATAATAATAAAATAATAATAATAATAATAATAATAATAAGGAAAGTTAAAGAAAACTTAATAACCTCGTTTACACATATAAATCAAGTTTAAAAAGACGCCAGAAATTGTTTTAATCACACAACTTGTGATTTTCATTGTTAATGTTTTGTTGTTTTTAAATTGAATCACTAACCATTGGGTTCGGAGCTTGCTTGATCGGCCATGATGATGCATCTAAGCAAAAATGGTAGCTGCCGTAAAAGGGCTCGTATTATAAAAAAAAATATTTATTATAAGAGAACTCCACGCATTCGGATCAAGAACGTCATAGGGTGGACGACCCCCTGAACGGTAAAACCACCGTTCAGCATAGAGTTCCAAAAAACAGGTTTTGTACTCGCCGAAAAACGAAAATTTCGCCCATTTTGGAATGAACGTTCTCGATCCGAAAATGCCTAGTATCCTGTTAATTCAGGATTCGAGACACAGTGGGCCTTCAGCCTCCTCCCACAGCGCTATAGAGCAATTTAATGTGCCTCCAGAGCCTCATGGCCCCACTGCCGCCTGTTGCAGACAGATTTAAGGGAGCCTATCCCCCTTAGTTTGTCTGCGGCTTTGTTCGTTGCTCTACTGGTGGTTGTGTCTTTTGGTCGACCAGTTCTACTTTCATCACTTTTATTGGTATCTCCTCTAGCTTTTCTCCCAGCCGTTTCTTGACGGGAACCTTGTCGGGTGTCTGGTTACTCTGCTCTTTGATCAGGAGAGGTGTACCGAACGGCGTCGGGTGCTCCCACTGTAGTGTCTTGCAGAAGTCGGGATAGGATTGCTTATCCACCTCATACAGTGGTCTCGTCTCTCCTCCATGTGCTCGAGCTCCTTTCTTGTCTCTGATATGTTTCATAATTGTATCTCTTGAGCTGCTTTTCTTCCCGCAAGCGCAAAAGAAGAAGGTGAAATGCTGATGTACGTGGTACATGATACGTTTTTTATTCAATTGTAGTTTGCAAATTTTGCAACTCCACGTCTCTCCTTCCACTTGAAAGACTGCTCCATTTATTGCTCGAGTGGTCTCCTCTGTCTTCCACGTTTCTTTGATGTGATGAGTCGGTGGAGGAGGTGCTGGTGCTTGGTGTTTGCGGTAGCGACATCTAGCTGCGCCTTCCTCTGGTGTTGTAACAGTCGTTACCTTGGTGAGGGAATGGCTGCTCCTTTGTTTAGTCCGACTCTTTCGCCCTGGCTCTTCTAGTATTTCCTCAGTGAAGGTCGGGTCCTCTTCTACTGATATTTCCCCGTCATTTTCCATCGTTGATAAATTTTAGTGATGCTCTGCAAACACTGCTTCCTGTACTCTGTGGCAAACTCGAAAGGCAGGTTATTTTTATTAGTGTACTTGCCTCGATTTGCTCTACCCTCGTTTTCAGTTAGTGCCGCCCGTCCTATTATTCTTGTTGAACACGTGTTCCGCTGGGCAGGAGTTGTTGTTGGTACATTGTTATTTGTTGAAGTTGTGTGTCCCTGCGAGTAGCGTTTTCCTTCCGGGGTGGTTATTATGTTAGAGTTGTCTGTTCTCGTCAGTGGGAATATTCGAGGGGCACTGGGGGCTGTGTGCTCCTGGGAAGTTGCATGTTTCTCCGACATTGGTATGTTTTCGGAGTTATCTCTTCGGTGTAGTCCCAATATTCGTCTAGTTTCTTCTTTGTTTTGCCATGGTAGGTCGGTTGTTTTCTCTTTTGAGTTTATTTCTTCTTCTCTTACTCCATTCCTTTCTTCTTGTTGTGCATTGTAACATTGATAGTCAGTAAATTTTACTGGCTTTCTAGGTTCTCTCCTTGGCCTTTCAATGTTCGCACTGGTTTCTGGTCTGGGTGGTAGTGGTGGCCACTCGACAGCGTCCGGCTCGTTTCTCTCGATGACAGGTGGTGCAGGGGTGCCTGTCGGGGTTGCCTGGACCTCCTGTTCGGGTGGGGGTGTCCTCTCTGCTGTTTCTCTAGGCAGGGGGAACTCCCTTACTTGTCCTGTGGGGGGTGCTGTCGGCCTGCCGTCTTCTCCAGGCATCCTGTTGGTGCACTCAGGGGGTGGTGGCCCTGGGTCCTCTGTCTCCACCCTTGGTGGGGGGGGGGCCTAAGTACGCTCCCCTCATGTTGGGGTGTACTGCTTGCTCCCTGCTGGGTGGGGCGCGTCCAATTGCTTCTTGGCACGAGCGATAGTGTTTGAGTCGCCGGCCCTTCTGTGTGAACCCTTGCCCTCCTCTCTCTAAGCGGTACGTTTGATTAGGATACGCCTGAGTAACCGTGTATGGCCCAATATAACTGGGTTGAAGTTTAGGGTTACTCCCCTTCGTTCGACGTTTATTCTCAATTACTACGAGGTCCCCTTCTGCGAACCGGAGGGGTTCGTCTCCTTCTTCCTGTCACACCTGTCGTTGTAGGTTTCGCACGTATTCGTGCGCAATCTCCAAATTTTCTTGGGTGCGTAGGGTGTGTTCTGTGACAGTGGTTTCGTTTGAGGTGGGTGCCATTCCCGTGACTTGATCAGGAAGTCGTACCTCCCTGCCCATCATGAGGAGGTTGGGGGTCTCTCCCGTGGTGGAGTTGAGGGTGGCTCTGCAGGCTCTCATTATCTGTGGTAGGAGGGCATCCCACTCATCTTGGCCTCTGGTGAGGATGAGTGTCCGTAGGGCGTCGCCTAATGTTCTATTTTGCCGCTCTACCATCCCGTTCCCCTGAAGGTGGTAAGGGGTGGTGCGTGTTTTTCGCACACTCCATAGTGTGCACAGCTCTTCTAGTAGGGACGATTCAAATTGGGCCCCTTGGTCAGTGTGGAGTTGTTCTGGCAAGCCCCAGTAGCTGAATACCCGTTCGTCTAGGGTGCTGGCCACGGCGGGGGCCGTAGCATCAGGGATAGCAATGGCGTCCTGCCATCTAGTAAAGTGGTCGGTTAGAACCAATATCCACTTGTTCTTCCTGGGGGTAAGAAGTAGGGGTCCTACCAGGTCCACTGCGAGCTTTTGAAAGGGGCGCCCGGCGTACAGTCTCTGACCCTCTGGGGCGTCAGGTCTTCGACTCCTTTTTGCCACTTGGCACACCTCGCAGTCTCTTACAAGGCGCCGTACCATCGCTGACATCCCAGGCCAGTACCAGTCGAGCATCAGTCGGGTTCTGGTCCGGTTGATGCCTGCATGTGCGAGTTGGTGAGTCTCCCATACGGTGTTCTCCCGTTGAGAAAGGGGGCAGACGGTGCAGTGTTTGGTCCTGCCTTGGTACTCCAAACGCATAGTCAGCACCTCGTCGGGCCTAATTCGCAGGCCTTCCCTTCAATCGTGTAAGACTCGTAACTCTGTACTGCCTTCCTCTAATTCCTGTCGTGAGAGGACCTCATCTTCTCTGATGGCCTGGTACATGCGGGCTACGGGTTGGTTTCCCTCTCTTTGGGCCTGTACTAGCTCCCTGACATTGCGGTCGGGGTTGGTAACTGTGAGGTTCACCTGGGCTTGTCGTCCTTCTCCCGCCAGGTCGGCATGGGAGGGGCCTCCATCGCGCTGTTCGATGGTGCTGCACTGTCTGCAGTCAACACACTCGGCTTGCCGGCTAAGACCGTCTGCGTTGGCATGACGGGGTCCCGCACGGTGTTCCAGCTGGTAGGTGAATTCTGCCAGGATCTCCAGCCAGCGAGCAATCTGGTTGGAAGGTTCTTTTCTGCGGCACAGCCATCGGAGAGAGGCATGGTCGGTTCTTAGCCGGAACTTCCTCCCGTAGATATATGGCCGGAAGTGCTTTACCGCTTTTACTACTGCCAGGAGTTCTCTCCGTGTTACACAATAATTGCGCTCTGCTGGCGCCAGGGTCTTGCTATAGTAAGCAATGACTCGTTCTTTTCCCTCTTGCTCCCCTGGGAGAGCACAGCTCCCATTCCTACGGCGGTTGCGTCCGTGTCCAAGATGTATGTGAGGGATGGATCTGGATACCCTAGGATCGGGGCCTGGCTTAGTTTTGTCTTGAGTAATTGGAAGGCTCGTTTTTCGTCCGTTTCCCACTTCCACTGGGTTCCCTTGCCTGTCAAGACCGTCAGTGGTTTTGCTATTGTGGCGTATTCTGGTATATATTGGCGGTAATAACCGGCCGTGCCGAGAAATGCTTGTAGGCCCTTGACATCTCTAGGGTCGTCCCAACGGCTCACAGCCTCGACCTTTCCGGGGTCCGTTGCCACGCCCTCGGCGCTGACCACGTGCCCTAAGTACCTTACTTTTTCGCTCAATATCTCACACTTTGACGGCTTCACCTTCAGATTGGCCTGTTGTAGTCGTCCTAGGACTTCTCCGAGTCGCTGTAGATGAGTTTGAAAATCTGGGGCGATTACAATGACATCGTCCAGATATAGTAAGAGTGTCTTCCAGTGTAAGCCTTTGAGGACACGCTCCATGAGGCGCTGGAAGGTGGCTGGGGCGGATGTGAGTCCAAAGGGGAGGACTTTCCACCTCCACAATCCGCTTCTGGTAATGAAGGCTGATTTCTGTTGGGCATCGGTGTCTAGGGGTACCTGCCAATACCCGCTGGTAAGGTCGAGCGTCGAGAAATATCGACTGCCGGCCAGCGCGTCTAGGGAATCATCTATTCTAGGAATAGGATATGCGTCTTGGCGGGTGACATCGTTTAGTTTTCTGTAGTCGTTACAGAATCTCCAGGGTTCATCCTTTTTTCTAAATAGAACGACTGGGGAGCTCCATGCGCTGTCTGCGGGCTCTATCAGGTCCTTGGCAAGGAGATCCTTCACCTGCCGCTCGGCCTCTGCCTCTTTCTCTGCCCCCAAACGGTGGGGGGGGGGCAGCGTATGGGTCTGGTTCCTGGGGCTAGGGGGATAGAGTGCTCTGCCAAGTGGGTGCGCCCTATGTCGCTGTCATCTCTACTGAATACCGTTTGGTATCGTGTAAGTAGCTCGTGAAGCTGTTTCTCTTCGAGGGATGTGCGGCATCCTCGTCGTGCTTGTGTGTATAGGGTCTGTAGGTGTGGGGGCAGTTCCAGCCCTATAGTGGTTTCTGGTAAGGTTTGAGCTGAAGTGGTGTGAACGTCTTCGGCTCCTATTCCCGTGAATGTTCCCACTATCTCTCCGGCGGGAATGTGGACATTCTGTTGGGAGGGGTTCATACACCTGACCAACACTCTCCCCTGTGCATCGGGTGTATTGACACTCGTGGCGAGGAGTAAGCCGCCCTCTATGCTCTCTATGACCCCTTGACGGCAGGGCTCTTTACTGGTGAGATGGCATAGAACAGTCGTCTCCGCTTGTGGTGGCAGGTAAGTATCTCTCTGTACTTGTACTCTCGAGACCAGGTCTCTTCCGTGCCGGTCTGTGCAGACAAGTTCCTTGCCTTGAATCTGGAGGGTGGGTTGGTCGAACCCCATGTGGCAACTTTGGTTGGAGAGGAAGGGCATGCCGAGGATCACATCCTCATTAATTTGGCTAACCACAAACGTCTCCTCATAACGAATGTGGCGGATGCGTCCAGAGAGGGTGAGTAGCCCGTAGAACGGTAGGCGTGTGCCGTCGGCCATCAGGCCATGTGAGTCGTACTGTTGTAAGTACTGTTGAACTCGGGGGGGCAACTTGTCGAAGATCCGTTTGGCCAACAAATTTGTATTGCAGCCCGTATCGATGAGATACGTAACTGCCTGTCCTTCTACGTTTCCTGGTAAGTAATAACTTGATTTATATGGCCTTTCGACTTGGTTAAGGTGCACCGTCCTAGGTTGGCTAGTTTTCTTCGGGCTTTCTTTTGTAGGAACGTGGGCTCTCTGCTCAGTCTGGGGATGGGTCTCTACCTCTTCTTCTTCGTCATCTGAGGGTGGGGTATCCTCTTCCTCTGAGGCCAGCGGGTCGAACCGGTTGGTCAGAGTGACTGGGGCTGGTCTTTGAGGTTGAGGTATCTTGCGTCTGTGGGGTTCAGCGTAGGGTGTCCCATGGTGTGGAGTGGCCCTATTGCAGCCAGTAGGTGGCCCTACTACTGCGGGCCGAGCCCGTTTCCTGAACGGGTGGTCAATGGTGCCGTTTTACATTGGCTACGGAGGTACCCTGTCCTGTGACATCCCCAACAGCGCTTGACTGGTTCCTCTTGTGGTTTCTTTTTGAGCTCTGCCACCTCCTTGCTGAGGGCCTCTATAGTTTTTAGTAATTTTGCGAGGGGGTCCTTTACCTCTCGACAGAGGGCTTCGGTTGCTGGTTGGTCTGAATGGTCACCCACGGATCCTTCGTGTATGGTGCGGACATTTGAGTGTGGAAAGGGTTGATGTTGTATCTGCATATAGTCATTTCCCACTCGAATGGCCTCTTCTAGGTTGGCGGGTCGAACAGCTAGAAGGTGTCTCTGAAGGTAAGCGTGCCCTAAGGTACCTTGGAAGGTTTGTAGGGTCAGTTCTGCTCGATTTCTCTGGGGTAACTCTTCGTATGCCGCCTCTACCAGTCTCTCCACTTGGATGGCATGTTCTCTGAGGGTGTCCCATGGGTGCTTACGGTAGCCCATGAGTTTGTTTTGGGCCTCGGTTCGGGTGAGTCCGAAGCTGGCCCTCAGTGCCTCTATTATTGCTTGGTGTGTGGGTCCTCGCCCACACTGTTCGGCCTTTCCGACCAACGCCTGGCGTAGGTGGATGGTGGCTTCCTCTGGCGTCCACCTGTTCATCCTTGTCATCTCTTCACAACGTTGGACGAAGTAGTGGACGTCCCCTTCTCCGTCGAAGATAGGTAGCTTGAACTTGTCCCTTGTGTTTGTCATTGTCATCCGCTCCAGGATTTCGGTTAGAGTTCCCATGACTTGCACGGATGACCCTTCCCTGTCAGTACTGACTGCTCTCCGCCGGAATGACATCGCTTATACTCTTTGGCCTCCCACCTCATCTCGGAGTCGTGGGCGCAACCTAGGCTGAGTACCTTTCCACCTAGCTCGCCTACTAACGCATTCGCTTTTGGCTTACTAGGGCCTGACTGTACATTGAGCTGGTTGCGCAACCCTAAGGGATTTACTGCATATGCGAACCAACCGGCCGGTGACCCAGTCGATAGCGATCACCTTGATCTGTTAGAGCGGGTTAGGCCCTCAGAGGTAACCGACGGTCTGATCCATACCCCACTTTGCTATGGGAATATGAACTTTGACCGTTTTCACCAGCCTTGCCTGTTCACTAGCGTTCCAGGATATGGACAACTCTGCCATTCCACGCTGGCTAGGTGTGGACTGTCATCCACGTACCACTCGCTGTAGCATTTTCCGATCTACAGTCGAGCCGACTAGACGGTACCACAGTATCCTGTTAATTCAGGATTCGAGACACAGTGGGCCTTCAGCCTCCTCCCACAGCGCTATAGAGCAATTTAATGTGTCTCCAGAGCCTCATGGCCCCACTGCCGCCTGTTGTAGACAGACTTCAGGGAGCCTATCCCCTAAGTTTGTCTGCTTTAGCTCTCGGATTCGGGAGATTGCTGTGGGTGAATCAATCCCACCGCTGCCACCAATGTACAGGAATTTACTGTCTGGGTGGTAGCCACCTGTACACCTCCCGAACGCTTTGCCAACCCTAGCTAATGCAGTGCACAATAATTGTGTAATTATTGTTACCAGGCTACTACTGACTTTGGTCATGCAAAAGAAGAACCGAATCTGGTGTAGATCAAGTGCTGGCAGTTGCAATAATTATTCAATAATTATTGGCTGCGTTTGAACCTCTCTAGGTTCGACAATAATCAGTGCCGTGATTGTTGTCTAGTTTAAAGTTTGTGTCGAACTTTGTTGCACACAATAATTCCGCAGGAATTACTGTTTAGTTTATAGTTTGTTGCGAACTTTGGGCTACCGACAATAATGGTGCTGTAATTACCGACAATAATTACGATGCGTTAATATTGTATAAGTTTGTTTCGAACTCCACAGTTCGGATTGCAATGTGTGTCGAACTACTAGGGCACCAGGTGCTTTGCGTCGTACACCTCGGGTCGAGGGAATACGCAGTAAGAGAGTGAACAATCTTACTTTCCGCCAAGCCTCGTGCTTACTAATAGTCGACCAGCGCTTGTAGTTATGATGCTCGTAGCTATGCTCAGTGCTTGCTTCTTGAGAGAGAGAATCATCTGAGAGTCAGGCTAACTCTGATATTTATTTCATGAACACTCACATATAAACAAAGTAGGCGGGTGTGATTAGCACAAGGCACACCCTTAGATAAAAATATTGGCAAACCACGCCTTGCCTTCCATGAAGCACCAAAATGCGAGTAATAATAAATTCGTGGAAAAAGTTAGTAAAAATATAATAGAATAATTATTTAAGTATAACTTGAGTAAGGGCAATAGAACTATACAGATTGGCAAGCATAGAACGCACAGTAGGAATAAAGGTAATAGAATGTAAATGTTCGTAATGGCTGCGTAACTAGGTAAACAATATGGCGTCTCTTTACCGAAGAGTGCTAGCGTCCCTTACAATATATCATTCCTCAGATGTGATGGTTTATATATATATATATATATATATATATATATATATATATATATATATATATATATATATATATATATATATATATATATATATATATATATATATATATATATATATATATATAGATAAATAAGTGGTCGATTGCGGGGCCCCCATGTGTATTATAATGTCATATGGGGTATGTATATAGCTGTGGGGTACTGAAAATACCCCACTAGTTATTGGCACCACAAGGCTCTTTATTGCCTTCTCTATCATCTGAGCACCCATTATAAATTTCAACATTGTGGGGCCCTAACATTAAGTAGACAACTCCTCATAAAAATTTGAACAAAATGGTTTGTGTATTTGAAAAAGCGGGCGGGGTACCTTAATCAAATTAAGCATGTGCGGGGTATTATTATGGGATAGATTCCTATGGGGTATTAGCATTGTATATGCACTTATGGGGTTTGAGTAAGCTATATACTTTTATATGGTCTTACAAAGGTATATGCTATTATGAGCTAATGGTATTCTAAAACAAGCACCAGAATTTTTAAGACCAAGAGTACAGCTTAACATCCATGCACCACTCGGTGATATACCCATGAAATGGTATAGCAGATGACGGATGGCGGGTTGATAAAATGCTGCTGTGACTTTTTTTCTATCAAGCAGAGTAGCAGAACCATATGGGCAGAAACTAAGGTGGGTGTCACTAGACACTGTCGAATGTTTCCTCCGTAATTTCACCCAAAACGCTATCCTCTACACAACAAATGTTCTCAGCAGTTCATAAAAGTTTTTAATCAGTAATAAAATATTTTGTCTGTTTGCTTTTCGCCTCTGGTTGTCCCAAATCTGTCCTTTCAGAAAAGCATGCGCTTCATGTAGCGTATGGGGTTGGCGCGTATACTGTCAAATTCTTTAGCTTTGCAACAAAGTCTGGTCTTCGTCGTTTTTGAAATGACATTTTGAAGTATCATAAATTTGTATTACAGCTTATTCATGTATCCATTATGTTTTGTGTGATTTCCACTATTTCGTTTTTTTTTTATCATTTTATTATCTTAGAATTTTCTGTAAATTTGAATTTAGTATTAATGTATTAAAGTGGTGATGTAGTTTTCAGCTAGTATATATGAATCAGTGAGTAAATAAATGATGTGATGTAAATGTGATGTAAATAAACGAAACATTACATTGCAGTAGTATGATATCTTAGTGGAGTATAGTATATTGATGCATTATATGTATAGTTCATTGAAACAATATAATACGGTATATTTATTTACTGAGTACTATGCTCAGCATCCGGTCGTTTCGAAACTGGTCATTTCGAAAAGCCTGTGATTCTTTCTAGTGTTTGGGGTTGGCGATTCTACTTTCAATGTTTTTATGTGCACAGATTTTAGTTTTGCAAAGACTTGGGCTTTTTCGAAACGACATATTCGACGCGTCACGGATTCACTATGCTCTTGTCTGTGATTATGAACAATCATAGGATGACATTAAATACAAATACCCCACAAGTGAATATTACACCTGCGTATGGTATGTAAGTTATGACTTAAACAGGAGAAAAAGTTTTAGTTAGCGAAAACAGTGACATGTCATGAGTGATTATATCCAGACCTCATAAGAATATGGCAGAGTAGTTCAGTCACTGGGTTTACGTCTGGAGATCGTAATGTTGCCGGTTCAAATTGTAGTGTTGTCTGAGCTACCTTGTTCCGTAGTGTGGGCTGCTACAGTTAAAGCTTAGCTTCTACAGCAAACTTCTCAGCTGTAGTTCCTAAGTTAACTATGTGAGCGATTACAAGTTGAGTCTTAGCGCTATACAAATACAAACATTTTGTCACTATTATAATTTTATAATGCTAATATGCTATGACATTAGAGCATATACTGTCTAAGACTGTCCGGTAATAGGGAATAGTAATAAGGAAATATCATTTTCCCCTACACTACTAGTTGACTGTATGATCTCATAGCATTCATTTGCTCTGTGGAAGTGAATGAGAGACGCAGCCACAATGATGAGGTAGGAAACATTGCTTTAGTTAAAACTCATAGTGTACAATAGTTCGTGAGTAATTTTGTTTAAACATAAATATTCAAAAGTTAACAACTTAAGCACAGCATCAACATTTTACAGTAGCAATTGCGTTATTTTTTAGGTCTGGAAGACGGAAAAGAGGTGCAACTTTACCAAACGTAAGTAGCAGAAAATCAGCCTGGTATTATATTAAGATGAATTAATCATTTGTAGATTACATCAAACATGTGTGAAGTTTAAAAAGTGCCTATTATATCTTGTATTTCTATTGAAATTTTGTAATTTACTTTGCATTTGCAAACAGGCAAATATGCAATATAGTATTGGTGACAACATAAAAGCTCTATGGAAGCCCAATGGGAAATGGTATCCAGCAATTGTGGTTGAAATCTTAAACGGAGAAATAAAAGTAAAGTATGTTGATGGAATAGTGAGAACATTAAAGCTTCATCAAATCAAGGTAATTGCTTTTATAAAGTTACATCAAATGAATTGTTGATTGCATTTTTCAATAAACAATGTTTTCATGAAAACTATTTCATTGTAAAAAATTAAGGTAAGATATTGTATTAGTTTTTGACCGCATAAATGGTTTTGGCCACATTTTATCAGTTTATAGGTTGCTATTGTCAAAATGTTAGCAATATCCTGCCAAACTACAATCCATGTATATATAGCATACATTGTATGGCAGAATGACAAACACGCAGTAAAAATACAGGTTTAGAATTAGAACATGTACCAAGGAGTTCGACTAATTAGAACTCCTTGCATGTACTACCTGCATATTATGTGATTTCCTCAAAATTATTCAGAAAATGTTAAACAGTATGTTAAACTTCTGTGCTGATCACAAACGTAATGCTCAAAATAACAAAAATACAATCACGCTTAATTTGCAGCTTGCAGTTCAAGGTAGGCATGTCAACATTTCAAACACTCTGCCCATCACAGTTATTTGTTATTGTTGCTGCTCTTGATGATTAATGTTTTATTGTTGAAGTTGACAGTACAATGAGGGAAATGCCAATTACATGTACCTGCAATATGTATGCTAGTACATTTGATACTAAGTGCTTCCATCTAAATACATTTTATTAACTTGCTTGATTGTCAGATATTCACTATTTTATTACGGGATTTTATAATATCTTCAACCGAACAGTCTTCACTAAATAAGACCCATGTGAATTGTTTTTAAATTTTTACTCACAAATATTTAAATTGTCAAACTTTTGAGATCAGTTGAACCTCACTGGGTTTGCATTGTTCCACTAGCGTCTGATGCTTTGTCAAACATGTTTCTACATTTATTCTTTTGTTTTCCTTATCCCTGATAAGGCGACAATTCAAGCAACACGAGTTAGTTTTTTTTTTAATCAAAATATTGACAGATTTATAATGGTTACATGTCAAAAGTTCTTTGAGTTCATTATGCATTTGTATCAATTAATAAGAATCCAAAGGTTTTGCTATTTTCTTTTTTGATGGGGACTTTGGCTAGCACATATCTAAAATCCAAAATATATTGTTAAACTTCTAATAACAACTTTCTTCTTCTGCGAGACAAAAAATGCTTTAGAAACTTTTGTCAAAATGACCTGGGATTATCTGCATTGTGTGAAAGCAATTTGAGGGCAGCAATTTTGTATGCCACTGCAGGTACCCTGTCTCACAGTTGGTGTTCCATTTAATAAATAATTCAAGTGAATAATATGTTGCAAGCTAGATTGTTATATTACAGAAGGAAATCATTCAACACAAGGTTTTAGTGGTTCAAGTTTGAGTGAAGGAAAAGGAGAAAATATTGAGGCAAGTATTGCTGCAGAACCACCCAACCCTCTTGTTCCAAGTCTACCATCTCAACACAGTTGTCCACAACTTGAATCTGCTAATGGTAAGAATAAGAGAAATAATTTTTTTATGAGACTTTTGGTCAACATATTCTACTTGATCGAGCAACTCGCAAGTGGGTTGAATGTAAATATTGCTAGTTGTTGTGTTCGAGCTTTTGAAATCAGCTGAACCTGGCTGGGTATAGCGGTCCCAGCCAGGTATCCTTTTACTCACCTCTGATTATTTTTGCTCATTTCAATGAATATGTATTGTGAAACTTAATTCTATGCTAATTCTTTTTGACTGTTCTCTAATTTCATTTGAGTATTATTTATTACATGAAAACCTTTGTATCATTAGAAAAAAGTCATTGAATTGTAAAGCTGGCGTACAGCTTACATCTCTGTCAGATCAAGTGTCAATCAAAATGTTATATTTGATGTCTAATTTTGGATTATTTATTTGATATGATGAGTTTTCTACAGGAAAACTTTGAACAGGGAGTTAATGAAAAAACATTTCTTGGATACAATATGCATTAATTTAGGAAAATGTAAAGTTTAGCATGCTCATTGTTTTAAGTTTATGTTGCAAAACAGCAACAGTGTAAACAAATTGGTCATGCATCTATAGTATTGTTTCCTGTGGGGTGTTTTGAATAGTTAACATGGAGCACTTTAATGTACAAGGAACTTACATATTAAATGTTATTGTATATGCAGATAAGGGGCATTTGAATGTGTTGACATATATATAACTAAATGGGGTATTTCAATGTAAAAGTAACATACATATCAGCATTATTGTATTTGCAGGTATGGGCTATTTTATATACTTAACATGTACATGCATATATGTTGTCTTTTAATGAGCAAGTAGCTTCCATATCAAGTGTTATCGTATATGCACATATGGAGTATTTTGAATTTTCAGCATAGATGAGTAGGTCTATATGGGGTATTTTAGTGTATAAGCAACCTACATATCAAGTGTCATTGTATATGCAGGTATGGGGTACTTTGTTGGAATACTTTACATATGTATGGATAAATGAGGGATTTCAATGCACAAGTAACTTACATAACAAGTGTTATTGCAATATGCACATATGGGGTAATTTGAATTCTCAACATATATAGATATATGGGATACTTTAATGTATAAGCAACCTACATATCAAGTGTTATTGTATATGCAGGTATGGGGTACTTTAAATTCTCAACATATATAGATATATGGGATACTTTAATGTATAAGCAACCTACATATCAAGTGTTATTGCAATATGCAGGTATGGGGTATTTTGAATTCTCAACATATATAGATATATGGGGTATTTTAATGTATAAGCAACGTACATATCAAGTGTTATTGTATATGCAGGTATGGGGTATTTTGAATTCTCAACATATATAGATATATGGGGTATTTTAATGTATAAGCAACGTACATATCAAGTGTTATTGTATATGCAGGTATGGGGTATTTTGAATTTTCAACATATATAGATATATGGGGTATTTTAATGTATAAGCAACCTACATATCAAGTGTTATTGTATATGCACATATGGGGTATTTTGAATTCTCACCATATATAGATATATGGGATACTTTAATGTATAAGCAACCTACATATCAAGTGTTATTGTATATGCACATATGGGGTATTTTGAATTCTCACCATATATAGATATATGGGATACTTTAATGTATAAGCAACCTACATATCAAGTGTTATTGTATATGCACATATGGGGTATTTTGAATTCTCACCATATATGAGTAGGCCTATATGGGGTATTTCAATGCACAAGTAACTTACATATCAAGTGTTATTGTATATGCGAATATAGGCTATATTGAATCTTGGCAATATACATTATAATATGTATGCGTAGGATCTTCAGGTACAATCACATATAACCAGGTATAGGTTGTTTTTACTGTTAAGCTTTTATGTTTCGTTAGCTAAAAATAATTAGCTAAATATATAAAACGCTATATTTCATGATAGGAAATTTAGATGCACGGCCTGTGCAGCAAAGTAGACATATTGTTTGCTACACTTGCTGTGAAGGTTTATATCAGCTATTGGTGCATGCAATGTATGCTTTCATTTTATTACAGATTATAAGCAAAGGCTATGGATCACTGGTGGTGGCACGGAGACCCGCAACTAAAGTTGCTTCATGAAAATATGTGCCATGTGCATATTGCCTGATATTTTGCCACAAACGAGGTTTACCACAGCATCTTAATCGCTGTCCACTAAGAAATAAATGCGATAAGGTTACAGTGGGACATGGCTTCCAGGAAGGATTACTGCTTGTTGAAACTTACCTGCCACAAGAGGATAAAATCTCCAAGAGATTAGATGATATAATCACAGGAATGCGTGACACAAAACCAAATGAGGGTAAGTGTCATTGTACATGTGCTACAGTTGCACAGGTTGAATCCGCCCTAGTTCGCCACTGCCACTTCGAAACTAGCCTACATCCTTGCGGAACAAAAAATGGTGCACCAGAAAACATTGACAGGATAAACGCCAACCCCAAACTCTAATTCATAACTACAGGCTTTTTGTAAGAGTCAGTTTCGAACTGTACGGATCCCGTACAGTTCACGTGTTAACATGGTAATATAGTTCATATACGGGTACATATAGCTGAATCACTTGTGTAGGAAACCCTTTGTTAAAGTTGTATAGGTGAATGTCTGAATGAAACTTTTTTCTTTGGACATTTACATCAAAAAAAGTATTATTGCACCAAAGGATTATTTTAAGTAACGAATGTATAACTTTCAGGTGTGAGTTGTTCTGATGTATGTAATAGGTTATAGGTTATATGATCAACAGATCAGTATAAGTTTCTCGCTGAATACATTATATAAGTAAAGTCTTAATAGAGAAATAAAGACATAATACAAAGTAATAGAGAAATAAAGACATAATACAAAGTATTAGAGAAATAAAGACTTAATGCAAAGTAATAGAAGAAAAAGACATAATACAAAGTAATAGAGAAATAAAGACATAATACAAAGTAATAGAGAAATAAAGACTTAATACAAAGTAATAGAGAATTAAAGACATAATGCAAAGTAATAGAGAAAAATGAGACATAATACAAAGTAACAGAGAAATGAAGACATAACACAAAGTAATAGAGAAATGAAGACATAACACAAAGTAATAGAGAAATAAAGACATAATACAAAGTAATAGAGAAATGAAGACATAATACAAAGTAATAGAGAAATAAAGACATAATACCAAGTATTAGAAAAATAAAGACATAATACAAGGTAATAGAAAAATAAAGACTAAATACAAAGTAATAGAGAAATGAAGACATAATACAAAGTAATAGAGAAATGAAGACATAATAAAAAGTAATAGAGAAATGAAGACATAATACAAAGTAATAGAGAAATGAAGACATAATAAAAAGTAATAGAGAAATGAAGACATAATACAAAGTAATTGAGAAATGAAGACATAATACATAGTAATAAAGAAATAAAGACATAATACAAGGTAATAGAGAAATGAAGACATAATACAAAGTAATAGAGAAATAAACACCTAATACAAAGTATTAGAGAAATAAAGACATAATACAAGGTAATAGAGAAATGAAGACATAATACAAGGTAATAGAGAAATGAAGACATAATACAAAGTAATAGAGAAATGAAGACATAATAAAAAGTAATAGAGAAATGAAGACATAATAAAAAGTAATAGAGAAATGAAGACATAATACAAAGTAATAGAGAAATGAAGACATAATACAAAGTAATAGAGAAATGAAGACATAATAAAAAGTAATAGAGAAATGAAGACATAATACAAGGTAATAGAGAAATGAAGACATAATACAAAGTAATAGAGAAATGAAGACATAATAAAAAGTAATAGAGAAATGAAGACATAATACAAAGTAATAGAGAAATAAAGACATAATACAAAGTAATAGAGAAATAAAGACATAATACAAAGTATTGGAGAAATAAAGACATAATACAAGGTAATAGAAAAATAAAGACTTAATACAAAGTAATAGAAAAATGAAGTCATAATACAAAGTAATAGAGAAATATAGACATAATACAAGGTAATAGAAAAATAAAAACTTAATACAAAGTAATAGAAAAATAAAGACATAGTACAAAGTATTAGAGAAATAAAGACATAATACAAGGTAATAGAAAAATAAAGACTTAATACAAAGTAATAGAGAAATGAAGACATAATACAAAGTAATAGAGAAATAAAGACATAATACAAAGTAATAGAGAAATAAAGACATAATACAAAGTAATAGAGAAATGAAGACATAATACAAAGCAATAGAGAAATAAAGACTTAATACAAAGTAATAGGGAAATAAAGACATAATACAAAGTAATAGAGAAATAAAGACATAATACAAAGTAATAGAGAAATGAAGACATAATACAAAGTAATAGAGAAATAAAGACATAATACAAAGTAATAGAGAAATAAAGACTTACTGCAAAGTAATAGAGAAATGAAGACATAATACAAAGCAATAGAGAAATAAAGACTTAATACAAAGTAATAGGGAAATAAAGACATAATACAAAGTAATAGAGAAATGAAGACATAATACAAAGTAATAGAGAAATAAAGACATAATACAAAGTAATAGAGAAATGAAGACATAATACAAAGTAATAGAGAAATAAAGACATAATACAAAGTAATAGAGAAATAAAGACATAATACAAAGTATTAGAGAAATAAAGACATAATACAAGGTAATAGAAAAATAAAGACTTAATACACAGTAATAGAGAAATAAAGACATAATACAAAGTAATAAAGAAATGAAGACATAATAAAAAGTAATAGAGAAATGAAGACATAATACAAGGTAATAGAGAAATGAAGACATAATAAAAACTAATAAAGAAATTAAGACATAATACAAAGTAATAGAGAAATAAAGACATAATACAAAGCAATAGAGAAATAAAGACTTAATACAAAGTAATAGGGAAATAAAGACATAATACAAAGTAATAGAGAAATAAAGACATAATACAAAGTAATAGAGAAATGAAGACATAATACAAAGTAATAGAGAAATGGAGACATAATAAAAAGTAATAGAGAAATGAAGACATAATACAAAGTAATAGAGAAATGAAGACATAATAAAAAGCAATAGAGAAATGAAGACATAATACAAAGTAATAGAGAAATAAAGACATAATACAAGGTAATAGAAAAATAAAGACTTAATACAAAGTAATAGAGAAATAAAGACATAATAAAAAGTAATAGAGAAATAAAGACATAATACAAGGTAATAGAGAAATGAAGACATAATACAAAGTAATAGAGAAATGAAGACATAATACAAAGTAATAGAGAAATAAAGACATAATACAAGGTAATAGAAAAATAAAGACTTAATACAAAGTAATAGAGAAATAAAGACATAATACAAAGTAATAGAGAAATAAAGACATAATACAAAGTAATAGAGAAATGAAGACATAATAAAAAGTAATAGAGAAATGAAGACATAATACAAAGTAATAGAGAAATAAAGACACAATACAAAGTAATAGAGAAATGAAGACATAATACAAAGCAATAGAGAAATAAAGACTTAATACAAAGTAATAGGGAAATAAAGACATAATACAAAGTAATAGAGAAATAAAGACATAATACAAAGCAATAGAGAAATAAAGACTTAATACAAAGTAATAGGGAAATAAAGACATAATACAAAGTAATAGAGAAATAAAGACATAATACAAAGTAATAGAGAAATGAAGACATAATACAAAGTAATAGAGAAATAAAGACATAATACAAAGTAATAGAGAAATAAAGACTTACTGCAAAGTAATAGAGAAATGAAGACATAATACAAAGCAATAGAGAAATAAAGACTTAATACAAAGTAATAGGGAAATAAAGACATAATACAAAGTAATAGAGAAATGAAGACATAATACAAAGTAATAGAGAAATAAAGACATAATACAAAGTAATAGAGAAATGAAGACATAATACAAAGTAATAGAGAAATAAAGACATAATACAAAGTAATAGAGAAATAAAGACATAATACAAAGTATTAGAGAAATAAAGACATAATACAAGGTAATAGAAAAATAAAGACTTAATACACAGTAATAGAGAAATAAAGACATAATACAAAGTAATAAAGAAATGAAGACATAATAAAAAGTAATAGAGAAATGAAGACATAATACAAGGTAATAGAGAAATGAAGACATAATAAAAACTAATAAAGAAATTAAGACATAATACAAAGTAATAGAGAAATAAAGACATAATACAAAGCAATAGAGAAATAAAGACTTAATACAAAGTAATAGGGAAATAAAGACATAATACAAAGTAATAGAGAAATGAAGACATAATACAAAGTAATAGAGAAATAAAGACATAATACAAAGTAATAGAGAAATGAAGACATAATACAAAGTAATAGAGAAATGGAGACATAATAAAAAGTAATAGAGAAATGAAGACATAATACAAAGTAATAGAGAAATGAAGACATAATAAAAAGCAATAGAGAAATGAAGACATAATACAAAGTAATAGAGAAATAAAGACATAATACAAGGTAATAGAAAAATAAAGACTTAATACAAAGTAATAGAGAAATAAAGACATAATAAAAAGTAATAGAGAAATAAAGACATAATACAAGGTAATAGAGAAATGAAGACATAATACAAAGTAATAGAGAAATGAAGACATAATACAAAGTAATAGAGAAATAAAGACATAATACAAGGTAATAGAAAAATAAAGACTTAATACAAAGTAATAGAGAAATAAAGACATAATACAAAGTAATAGAGAAATAAAGACATAATACAAAGTAATAGAGAAATGAAGACATAATAAAAAGTAATAGAGAAATGAAGACATAATACAAAGTAATAGAGAAATAAAGACACAATACAAAGTAATAGAGAAATAAAGACATAATACAAAGTAATAAAGAAATAAAGACATAATACAAGGTAATAGAGAAATGAAGACATAACACAAAGTAATAGAAAAATGAAGACATAATACAATGTAATAGAGAAATAAAGACATAATACAAAGTAATAGAGAAATAAAGAATTAATACAAAGTAATAGAGAAATAAAGGCATAATACAAAGTAATAGAGAAAGAAAGAGACATAATGCAAAGTTAAGGGAGATTAGTTAATAGCCTAGCAGGCTAAATATTATCTCATCGGTAAAGAATCGTTAAGAATTGGTCTTCTCAAGAAGGGATTGGGCCACATAAAACAAACTATCAACTAATAAACATGATTGATTCCTGTAAAACAAAAAAATAAACTTATTGATGTGAGCAGACATCAGCTTTTTAGACACCAAATTTACAAACAAAGCTGCTACTTCCATGATCAAACATTGAAAAAACAATACGAAACTCTGACTGTATATGCACAGTTTTAATCTAGAGATTTTACAATGGATTCCTTTCTGCCATGCTACGGCTCATTGTCAGAATGAATACATGTATTATCAAAAAGCTGTAATTCATGTAGTATTTTGTAGCATATAATTGCATACAAATTGCATCCGTTGCATGCAGTTTCAGACAGGCAGCTATGCAATTTTTTGCAAATTCTCAGAAAATTGCCAATTGTTCTGCTTCTTTGAATGCCCCAATTTGCAACATAAACTAAAGCTTAGCTCAATTGGTTGCTTTATCTACATAAATGCCTTCGTCACCAAGTTTTTTCTCTTTCATGTTATATTTGGCTGAGGTATCACTTATATCAAACTATCAACTGCATTTGACGCATTTGATGGAACTGCATTTGTCAAAGATAGAGAAGTGTAACATTTCTGCTGTCCCTCTTTTAACTATTCACTGCCTATTTTCTTTCCAGAAATGTTCCCTAACATGCAGATGCAGGAATGCAAAAGCTGGTTTGTGAAATCTTTTTGAAAACATCAAAGGCAGTGGAAAAGTAGTAGAAAAAAATAGAATTCCATATCTTTTTTTTTTTGCTAAAGATGTGAATGTGGCTTCAATTTCCTTACTTAATATCTCTTGCTGACACGTTTCGTTATATTTAATGTATAGGTTGCTTAGAGATAATCGCTAAAGATCGCCTCATTAGATTGTTTGCCAGACATCAGCTGCTGAGAAAAGGTGATACAGTCTCTTTTGCAGAACAAAATCAAATCAGATCAAAGCTAAGATTTATTGCTCGATTATCCAAAGAGATTTACAAAGCAACAGGTGATGCAGCAATGACATTAAACTGATCTACTAGCACCCAAATACTACGATGTATTTGTTACGGCTGTTTTACGCATCCGAGAATCCAACAAGCAAATGGCATTTACCCTTGGCCATTATGTAAGGATGTTATGCTACTTGAAGCTGTCTGAAGCAATCAAAGCACAAGATGACGAAAGCAAAAAATAAACGCTCTAGGTTCTGGACCTGTACAATAGCTCATGGTCAGAAGAAGTTGCGTCTTCAACAGTGCGGATGCAGCAGCTAGCAAAAGTGAACAAGAAAGTGGTACTGCCTACAGTTGAAGATCTTGATAAGCTGACTAAGTTTATTGACTCTGAGATACGTAAGGAAAGTTCAGATCATGTACGATTGCAAAAACTTGTACTGTCACATTTAATACTCTTTAACAAGCGCAGACCCGCTGAAGTCACCAAGCTTACAGTACCAGAGCAACCAACGTTCCTTTGAGAACCAAGAAGATCGTCAAGAAATATTAGCCAACCTAAGTCCTGAGGAGAAAGCGCTTGCTAAAAGGTATTTTGTCGTTTTAGTTTTATAGTTCAGTTCCGGCTTCAAATCTATTGGTTTTACAGTTTCGCTGTTTTTTTCAAATATATTATTTTACAAAAACTATATTTGAAAGCCTATAATTTAGTAAAGTTTGGAAAGCAATAATTTATTTGTAGAACCCATGCAGTTCAGGTCAAAAGAAAGTCAGTTCGTGGAATACGCCCGGTATATGTGCTAATAGACCAAGACATTGTTAAAACTATCAACAGAATGATACTGATAAGACCTGACACGTACAGCTGTTCCAACTTCATGTTTTCCCGGTGAGTTGATAACTTTTTGTTTGTGTTAGCTAATTGGACGAGTAGATTTAAACATTTGTCTTAACAGAGTCAGTATAAAAAACATGGTTATGCTCAATTAATAAGTTGGTCTGCTTCAAAGGGCACTGCAAATTTTATATTTCAATGGCAAAGTCATGATTTTGATGGTGAGCGTTTGGAACATTTGTTTTTTGTTGGTCCAACTTTTTAACATGAGAAGATGCCCTTGCGTAATGAGTAAGGTGGACGCACACATTGAATTTAACTGAACTCGGCGCAGTTTTAAAACTGCGATATGTAGTGTTTAACCATAAAGAGTGTAGCCTCTTGCATTTGGGATTGCAGACCATACTCTGAACGACCATTCTCTGGAACAGAAGTTCTCAAAGAGGTGATCACCTGGTGCCCCGAGCTGACTAACCCAGACAGAATAAATGCTAGAAAACTGGGAACCTATTTGGCAACAACATGTCAAGTATGTCAATGTCTAACAATTTTGTGTACATAATGAATAATGCAATTTCATAAAGATGTGCTTCACAAAAGTGAGTTAAGATTTACACTAAAACTACAACGATATTTTTACCAGTGTATGTAAATGGTTTTGACTTGGAAAGACAATTCATCATTATTAGATGAAAAACTGATATAACCAAGCAAATTTGGTTGTACTTATCAATTTTTATCCTAATGTTAGGTGCTAAAGTTGGACGCAGCTGAAAGTCGCTTGTTAGCGTCTCATATGGGTCATGACTACAATATTCATCTACAACACTATGCAATGCAGACTGATCTATTGGAACAATCAAGAGTGGCAAAAGTGCTTTCAGCTGTTTCAACAGGAGCAATCTCCAAACCTGACAAGAAGGTAGATTTCGAGGATATTGATGTCGCAGATGAAAATCTAGTTGAGGAGGTTTCAGGTAGCTATTTCGTAATATGTTTGTTGGAGTAACTATTTTGGCTTCACTAATTACTCATCACCCATAGAATTGATGGTGAAGTTGACAATATTAAACGGAAAACTTGTATTTACCAATTCGTCTAGTTTGGATTTGGTATTAGAGGTTTCATTGAATAAGCTGGATGGCAATTTAATGCATTTTTATTGGACTCACTATTGCTCCCAATGTTAAGATGATGGTGTATACACTGTTGTATACATATATGGCGTATGCATTTAGTGGGGCTCTCCTTCTTGCTAAACATCTCAATTGAATATCATGTGTATAAGTATATTTATCCATTTGCAGTAGAAGAAGATATCGAAAACGAGGTGTCCCATAGTACACAGACTATGGGTGATAATCTGCCTGCGCTCTCTGACAAAGCTGTATTAGGTGAGACATATTTACATTATTTTTTTCATGTTTGCGCGTTGCAATTTTTTACCGAGCTAATATTCTGTCATATACGATAATAAATTTGCAGTTGATTTTAATCTTTATTGATGTGTTAGTTTACAAAAATGCTATCCTTGCTTGAATGATTTGTAAGTTATGCTCTACATGAGAGTCCAGAAAACGATTTTTGAACAAATTCGCAAAAACCTATACACTGGGACAATTCCAGGGCAACTAGAGTGATGTAGGGTTTCTATACTGTTTCCTGCTCCCCTGAAATTGTAATTATTTCAAGATTTGAGCCATAATTTGAGAACATATTGTTGTTAGGTCTGGTCGGCAGACTATAGAGCTCAGCCCAGCATATCACATTAAAACACTTTACTTTATAAACTAAATTATAAAATATTTGATAATTACTTAGTATCTGTTGCGTTTAAACTATGGACTCCTATATATTCCATAAGGAGATTGGTGTTTACCGGCAAAAACCAAGCTTTTGACTTTTATTTTAGACAAACGAACCCGCTGGACAAAGGAAGAAATAAAGGTATTCAATGATGTATACAAGGACAGCTCTCGCAACCTCACTCGTGTAGAGATTGACAAACTAAAAGTTCTGTTGCCAGACAGGACTACTGCACAGATAAGGACTAGAGCTAACAACATCAAGACAGGGAAGCAGAAATCACAATTTTAGAACTTGTGATTGTAACTGTTTTGGACAATCTGTTTAATGCTTCAAACTTCTTTCAGAAGCAAACATTCAGGGTTTTAAATTTGTTTTCGCGCAGAAAATGTGGTCTATGATTTAATCGTTAGCTAATTCTGTGCTAGCTTCATGACTTTGAAGATATTTACTGTTGCTGTTTGCTGACTTTATAGTTTACACTTTCTGAGAAATCTTTCTGTGGGTTTCCAGTTTCTTTCTCTGGGCTAGAGTTCGAGATTGGTACTCAAATATATTATATAAACTCAATTATTCGTGTCTGCTGTTACAGATATAAGGATTTTGTTAACTGCACAACGCCTCATTGCATTTGTAATCCTATATACCAATACCGGCACTACAGCACCTCAAACTAACGTACAAATGACCATGACAATTGAACCCTAACTAACAATGTACATGTACATGTAGCTGTTCTTCCTTATATGCCGTAAAGGCAGAGCAAGCATTATGGCGTTAAAACTGCCGACATGTGCATAATAGATTCAAAAGTGTCGTAGTTTTGATATTTAAGTACTACATGTTTTCAATTGAGATAATTTGAACCCACTTGTCTATATGACTAATACGAAGTAATTTATAACCAACGAAAATTTTTACATACATGTATATGTACTGCTTTAAAACAATGAATTGTAAACTAGCCATGTCATAGCCGTGCGCAGATTCTGAAAAAATTCCTATATTTATTCAACTGATCCTGAAAGACCATAACATTATGTTATGTTATAGTCATGCTCGAAAAAAATGCATGCACATGTATAATTAGGTCTTCAAGCTAGTGCAGATACAGTTAAATAAATTAGACAACTAATGATGTGGGTGTAAAATACACTGTAAAACAGGTAATGAATGCTCGACAGGAAACTTGTACTTTTGGATCACATATTGATGTTCTGTTTTAATGGTTTATCACTCAAAAGTTAGTAAGATTGCACACCTAAATTCACTGTAAACCTCTACTTTTGTATGGGCAAAAAATAGTCGTATTTGTCAATCATACACGCATGAGCACACTCTTCATCACCATAACCAAATGCTTCAATATATTTAAAGAAGTTGTCTGCTCTTTTTTGTATAATACACTCTGTGTATTTCAAACACACTCTGGGGGATATATATATATATTTTGCAACCCCATAAGCCAGAACTTTTATGGGTACTGATAGTGTTGAATTTTTATTGGAACCCACAATTGACCAGTTGTATGTATATATATATATATATATATATATATATATATATATATATATATATATATATATATATATATCTGACTAGTGTATATCTGACTAGTGACTTATATATATATATATATATATATATATATATATATATATATATATATATATATATATATATATATATATATATATATATATATATATATATATATATATATATATATATATATATATATATATATATATATATATATATATATATATATATATATATATATATATATATATATATATATATATATAAGTCACTAGTCAGATATACACTAGTCAGATAATTATCTGACTAGTGTATAAGTATTGTATGCACAAAACTAGTAGCTATAAACCAACTTAGTTACATTTTATTTCATCTCCATTCTTATACAGGTTAGCTCACTTAGGTTTGAGCATTTTCTGCCAGATGTGCAACATATACTGATATATATTATGATGAAATAATTCTTTTTGCATTTTTACAATTCTGAGGCATTTAAAACAACATGACTGAGGGCACTAAGTTGCATGATTTACCAAAATCTTTACACAAAATTATTATCTACAATGTCCAATATCACAATAAACTGTGTGAAACCCAATTCGTATTGCCTTAACTAGGCTACTAGCCGCTACTACGCACACAGCAAATTAATTTAACAACTTTCAAGTGGTCTGAAGTGGAAACGGTCTGCTTGTACCATATTAAAATAAGTTTTGAGAATAATTCAATCTGTAAATGCCATTTTAATAAACCACAAATTTTTGAGGCAATGAACAATGTATAGAAAAGAGGCGACAGTTTCTGGTTCCTGTTACACCAAGATGGCTGCTTGCTATATATTTTCCTACCATATTAAAAGTCCCCACTCTGTGTATTAAAGAGCACTCTGCAACCCATAACCTATATTACACAGCCAATCAGGTTCATGCAATTCAATAATAACGCTCGAACTAACCAATAAGAGTAATAAAAATATCAGTTTTCCAGTGTTGGGAACAAATCATGGTGATTTGAATCATTTGTGATTCAAATCATTCGCAAATCACCAATTTTCAGTGATCTGATGATTTGTGATTTGACTTCATTCTTTTTCCTGGTGACTTGATTCGGTTTGCAACTACCACTGAGTGATTTTTTTTGTGCAAAACCAAATAATATTGTGTCCGGAAATAGTATGATATTAATAACCTCATTTTTTATTTCCAGTGATCGTAATAAAGCCAACGATAGTATAAGAGAAGATGGATAACGGTTATATACTATAATGGTGATCAATTATAAGTTATATAACCTTTTGTTGTCTCCCCGCATTGGCCTTTAGAAAACACTTCCGTTTTTTAAATTCCATGAAAAATATATAGAGTGGTTATTGTTTTTGCTGAGTTTTGTGATGATTATTTTACACATATACTACCGTCAGAAACTCTCACAGATTAATTGTATTCGTCTATCAGCTTGTATTTTGTACTTAATGTGACCTGACCATAAGATGTTGGCTCGACGAGCTCAGTTGGCTGGCATCTTCCTCTTTTTATTATGATGATGACTATTATTTATTATTGTTATTAGTATTATTGTTATTATTATTATCACTACTATTTTTTATTTATTAATAATCAATTATTTATTTATTAACAATCAATTATTTATTTATCATTGTTCTAATAAGCACTATGATTCATAGTGGTTATAATGATGATGAGAATCATCATTGTGACTGTCATCTGCTACTTACTTCTACTAGTACTGCTGCTATTTTTTATTATTACCAATGCTTCTTTCTTTGAGCATCTCTACTTATTACTAACTAACAACATAACTAATAAATAACACTTTCTTATTATTATTCAAGTTCAAGTCAATGCTACTATTCAGTTGACAAAAAATGATATACTTACCCTACGCCGGAACAAAATATCTCTTGACCTGTTATCTAAACTATCTGTAATTAAGTGTAACCGCAAGTCATTCATTCAGTAGAAGCCGAACTATGGGACCTATTTAATGGGAACTCAAAAGTACGAATTGTTTCTCTCTTGCTCAAATTTCTTTCGCTTATGAGTTACCTCTGTTTGTGGTCTAATTTCTTAGATTCAATACAAGCTTGTTTATGTGATAAAAAATACAATGTGCATTATTGTGAAGGTTCCTACAGATTATTGGTATCCGGAGAAGCAAATGCAATACATGATTTGAAATTTGGTTTCAAGTCAACAACAAATGATTTTGATTTGATCTTACCTGAGGAGTGAACTGCTCTGATTTGATTTGAAGGTTTGTGTGTGGGACCAAAATTGACTTGATTTGATTTGGCCTTCATCTTGTGATTTGAGAACTGATTTGATTTATTGTAAAGTGATTTGTTCCCAACTCTGCAGTCTTCCAATCACAAAAGTCACAATTTAGTAGCAAATTAATTGTAGAATTTTCAAGTGGTCTGAAGTGGAAACGGTCTGCTTGTACCATATTAAAATAATTTTTGAGAATAATTCAAACTGTAAGTGCCATTTTAATAAACCACAAATTTTTAGGCGATGAATTATATATAGAAAAGAGGTGGCGGTTTCTGGTTCCTGTTACACCAAGATAGCTGCTTGTTATATATTTTCCTACCATATTAAAAGTCCCCACTCTGTGTATTAGAGCACTCTGCAACCCATAACCTATATTGCACAGCCAATCAGGTTCATGCAATTCAATAATAACTTTCGAACTAACCAATAAGAGTAACAAAAATATGAGTCTTCCAATCACAAAAGTTACAATTTAGTAGCTCCGCCTTTGAATCCTCCATCTTTGAACAGTTTAATTACTGTTTCCTGCAGAATACAGTAGTTTATGAGACCATATTATGGACGGTTGCCAGTTTTTCAGAAACTATTGACTTGTTACAGCCTCAATACATTACTGGTTGCTTGCAGGTAGGTGAAGCAAGGTCCAAAAAGTGATTGGGTATCACAGGGAAAGTTTATAGCAAAAGTTTTTGTTGGAAGTTCTCACAAATTGCTTCACTTCTAAAATAATCCCTTGTTGTCTAATTTTTGTATAAAACTATAGAATGATTAACTGGCTGTATGTTGTTGTGAGTTTTGTTCCAGTTTCCATGCTGTACTCATTTATCTTTGGTTTCAGTATTCATGCTGTACTCATTTATCTTTGGTTCCAGTATCCATGCTGTACTCATTTATCTTTGGTTCCAGTATCCACGCTATACTCATTTATCTTTGGTTCCAGTATCCATGCTATACTCATTTATCCTCAAGCAACTTACTAGCTCGCTTCTTATGACAACAATTTTGCCAAGTGTTATCTTTGAAGCAATAAATATGTTAGTTTTTAATAAATGGCAATTGGTAAACACTCAAATTAGAAGCTAAAGCATTAAACATAGTGATTCACATCAGCAATTGTATTTATTTAGCACTGAACACAAAATAGCTGATAGTCACAGTATATCATGTAACTTTCTGCTTATGAGAGAGACGATGTTGTACTCAATCTGTCTTTTTTTTAGAATTCTGTAAGTAAACGATCATGGCTAGTTGGTACTAGTAAAGCTCTGAGTAGCGCAGCAAAAGCAGCATAAGATTGGATTTCTAACACTCAAAAATTTAAACAGATAATTTGATACAAAACTTACTGCAGAGACAAGTAGGGCATCCTTTGCTATTGAACACACGTTCATTTGGGCAATAGTTTGCACATACAGGTGGGCAGACTTTTGGTCGACCAATTACAGCCGCCTTTGCTGAAACAAACCACACAAAACAGTTTTATAACAAACACGTTGATACACTACGTCTAAAAATCTTACAAGTGTGAGTTATCTAAAAAATTGACCAACAAATACACAAACAAGAGTCACAAGTAGAAATAACAACTTCATGTTGACCAGGTAGCAGAAGTAAATGATGCTGTACATGTATGTTCACCTGATGGTGTTTCTCTTGTTAAAACGTGAAGTTTTTGTTTGCTTTAAAAAAAATGAATAAACCAATCATCTATCAGCTTCAACCAAAGACACCACATGCAATTGCGTTTATTGTAGAAGATTTTGGCTTTGGTTGCCACAGAATATTACTAAAGGCTCAATCATTGTTCCTTCTCCAGAAGGGATACTACCGTTTTGGTTATTGACGCTTGTTCACAGACTTTATTGACTAAACAGAGCCCGTGGCTCAGACACACTAACCTGGGTAGCTCAGTATTACAACATGTATTTGAGTGCTGTACACCTCTAGAGTGGTCTTGCAATAGAGTATACAAGAATAAGGTGTAGTGAGTATAGACAAAAGCCTTGCACAGAGTGTCATGCAATGCAATGAAAAATGAAAGAGTTAAGCCTTTCAGAGGCAAATCTGCAGGAAGCAAATGGCCTATATGGTAAGGTGGCCAATCACTAGTACAGGAAGTGGATATAACAAATTATAATGCAAGGCTAAATATAACCACAAACCAGAATGTAATGCACAAGGCTATATAAGATAACCGCCTAGTAGTAGTAATGTAGGAGCAAATCTCGGTAAAAAATTGTAAGGATATTTTGAGGATCAGGTAACAGCTATGCCTCAATCTTTCCCCTGTCGACACATAGATTTTTTGGTTATTTTTTTACATTTTTTCCTGGCACGTGCTCCTCTCTATTTTTTAGTGTAATAAGAGCAGATCTCGGTAAAAAAATGCAAAAATTAATTTGAGGATCAGGTAACAGTTATGCCTCATGGTGATTTAATTTAGAGTTACTCTCCGGAGCTAGCCCTCAATTTACAACTCCCGTTCTATTAATATGTTATTTTTATGCTACAAAGTTCTGACTTGAGTATATTTTAGCTACTCATGTGGAGGTTGATGCTACAGATCCTATGCCCAGTCCTGACAATTGTCTACACATGGTTGGCTCTTGATACCGTTTTTATTCCTTGATTCCTGCCACATACCTACAATCTATTTCTTCATGATTTTTTTATTTTCTTTTTTATTTCGACACATGGATTTTCTACTCATTCCGTTTGTACATGTATGTAGCTACATTGTACATGTATGTAAAGTTTGTACATGCAGGTACAAACTGTATATTGTACAAGCCTCTACAAACTGTACAACATGGACAGGAATAGATATAAACATAAATGAACACAAATATAAATGGAAATGTACATAAATGTACAAGCATATAAATGAACTTGTCCATTTTTGTCCATTTATGTCCATTTTAGTCCATTTCTGTATGGACATAGATGAACAGAAATTGATAAGTACCTGTATATAAATGCTCATTTATGTACATTTCCATTTATTACACTTATTCTACTAAAAAGTAATGGAGAGGAGCATGTGCCAGGAAAAAAGATTTAAAAAGTAATAAAAACGGTCATGTATCGACGGGGAAAGAAGGAGGCATGACAGTTACCTGATCCTCAAAAGTCTTCACAATTATTTACCGAGATCTGCTCCTACATGAGTGCTCCTAGTGGCAGTGGGCATAGTTAATGGGTTGGCAATGTTTGTGTATCGTGATCCCATCTCCTGTGTTGTCCTAGGGGGTTTCTATAGCTTGAGGTCCATGAGTCTTGAAGTTGGAGGGCAGGTTTATCCTGGGTTCATTCTTCCGAAGCAATTAGTCTATTCTTAGGATCCTGGGCCAAGTTCTTCATCTTTGACTAACATGGCCGATCCTGGGTACGCAACCTTGAATCTTTAGATGGTCAAGCCCGAGTCTGCAGGAGTCATGACCTACCCTGTAGGGAACATGACCAACTTTGCTATTCTATACAGAGCCAGGCACACATTATTCCTGTTCATTGTGAGTAAACCCAAGCAGTGGTTTGCCCACAGTTAAACTGTGACTGAGAGAAGTCTCTGTGCCTCACAGACCATCTCTCCGCTAATAGTGTGGGAGATTTTCATTATAGACTAGGCCCCTTTTCCCACCCCCTTCCACCCTAAATCCCCCTACACCCTTTACCTTACCAGCAACAGAAGTTTTGAGTGGACCCGGAGCCTTTCCTTTAATTACTTATATATATATTTCTGTGGATTTAGGGATACCGACTACCCAAGGCCTGTATAGACCTTGTATTGTATATATATAGCGATAGAGAACCTCCCCGGGTCACCCCGGGTTGGTACTCCGAACCAGCCAAAAAAGATGACGGCTAAAGGTAGCATGGTAGCTCAGGAGCTGAAAACCCTTCGCCTTATGGAGATCAGAGCAATGCACACAGGAGCAGAGATTAGGAAGTGTGGCTGCCTCATAAGGAGAGGACGATTTCCACCACCACAGAAAGAGCGGGAAGAAAGCCCAGAGCCACCCTGCCATATGCTCACTTCTCTCATTGGCTTGCCTTGCTGGTGTGATTTGTATTATCTCTTTTTATTTGTGTATATTTTTTGTCATTGTATGTTATTGGCTCACCCCTAATAAGGGGGTGAGTTTTCCTGTCTTCTCCTGTAAAAGGAGCCATTGCTCATGTGAGAAGTTAGAAGTTAGCGGATTTCTGTGCTATAACTGTATTATGTTGCTAAATAGATTAATGTAATAAAGTATCTTATTCGTGTAATCTTTATGTGATTTGTCTGGGTCGTGGACTCCGAAGCAGCCGTTGGTGTCTAGTTGGAGTGGATGCCGTTGTGTCATTAGCAACAGGAAGAAATCTGCTACAATAGCATGTGTAGAAGAGGTTTCTACACATTTATACATACAAAACTACTGCGGTATATCACAGCATCATTGTAATAGCAAGCTAAAGATCGTTCAGTTTTTGTGTCCCATTTTTATTGGTTCTGTAAAGTTTTTGCCACTAATTTTGAAGACCAGTTGCAGTAAAATAACGGAATGATTGTACCATTGACAGTTTCCTAAAATTGATTCAATTCTTTTTATGTTTGCTTGGCACTCATGGTGTTATGCTTATTATAAAACATTATCAAGTGCATAACCCAATGTAACTGTTGGGCTAGTTCACATTTTCTAGCTATATTATGCAACCCTCTCATACCCACAGAGGCAACTTCTGCAGGCAATTTTTTTGCGCACAACGTAAAACAGGTGGGCTGTTTCATAAGTATGTGGTCCAACAAACAATTTTTCATTAAATTTTGCTATTAAACGATATCAAATTTATTCTCTTGTGGATTTTCACTTGGGAGTTTTTTAAAACATGTCAGTTCTACTTTCTACATTTTCAACAATCATTGTAAATGGATAAATTGGAGTTGCTTAAAGCTTGTTGTGTATTGCTGGAGTGCGCATTGATATCATTGCGAACTGTAACACTTGTAAGCAAATACATCTAACCAACACACTGTGTATTTAGTTGGCCATACTGACAGACTTGCTAAATAATGAACAGTTCAAGTAATCTAATTTGGGACTCTCTTCCCCATCAACTCATGACTAGAGTTTATAGCAGGATTGGTTCTCTCAACTCAGAGTTGATAATAGCCTGTCCAAACATAGTAGTATCTTCTGTAAGGATATCGCAGAAAACCTTTACAATATCTTATCAATTGTAGCACCTGTAAATTCTCACAATACTTGAAAAAACTATATTTACCGACCTTTAGGTAGTTTTGTCATTTTCAGTAGGTGATTGTTTTGATTTTTACCTCCAACATTTCTTTTACTCAACTCTTACTATTTTGTGACAATACTCAACCTTAGTTTCTGTTTTTTCGAATCTATATTGTCATTTGCCTACTTCTTACAAGACAAATGATTTCCAAACTTTATTTTTCAGTCTAACAGTGTATTTGCTTTAATGTATTGTGATAGACTACACTCCTTTCAACCCTGTCCTAATTTTTCAGCAAGCAGTCTATCTAACCACAAAATAACTGGAATAAGGGGCGGCCAAACAATCATACAGACTTTGCAGCACCAGGTGGCGCAGGTTGGTTAAAGTGATCGTGGATAGAACTCCGCAAAGGTGATAAAACTGAAAGTTTCTCAATTTATGTTAATGCCTTGATAGAAATAGCACTTAAGTTACACAAGGGCCAAATGCACAATTTTATTAGAAAACCAAGTGTGGTAAATCCACGCCCTGAGGCCATGAAAGAGAATTAGTAGCTAGATATGGATTTTTCTGATACTTACACACCGCATGCAAAACACCACTCCTATATGACTTTTCTGCTTTTGTGGATACGCAATAAACTAGCTTAAACCACTGGTTACGCCTATCTCTGGCCATTCATCGCTCAATGTGTATAATTTTTTTATTCGCTATTAGCTGTTTCCATGTTTAGAATAAATCTCTCCGTTATTAGCTTGTGATGCAACATTTTTCACATGATGTTTTTATATTGGACCGCTGTTAGAGCAATGGTTTCATACTTTTAGACTATATGCGGTTTGTTTGAGTTGAGTTCTCATTGGAGTATTTAATCTTGTATAGTTTATCTTTAGGGTTGCTTTGGGAGTTATCCTGGCTTGGGATAACTCTGATGTGAAGAGAGGGGATACTTGATAACTGAGAATACTATTCTAATAGTCTAGACTCTGTTGGTAAATCAAAGAGACTAAAAGGCTTACAACAAAACTATATTTGCTAAGCAAAGAGTACAAAATATTTGTGTTATTGTACACGAGGGTGGCTCCCTCCCTCTTGATACCACCAATAGAGAACTAGGTCTATCGCTTGTAGAATGGGTCTACAAATATAGATACACAGTTACTGCTTAAGAATGGTTCTTATAAAGTTTGACATGTGGTTGGCTATAGAGACCTGCTAGTAGTAGCACCAACTTGTATATCAGCCCATTGGCTATAAATGTCCTACAGTTTAGTGAAACAACTCTTTACTGTAAACAATAGCTAAACAAATTGATCAAAACTTCAACAGTGTTATGCAATAGACATATAGGTCAGCACCCGGTTCAGTACTTACTGCAACGACATGTGGGACAACCATTTTTATCCATTACATTTCCATTTGGACAGTAAATCAAGCACACAGGTCCACACAAAGTTGGTCGGCCAATCACAGCTGCATTTGCTATAATAATTCACAAAACACTTTCAGTCACAAACAAATCATAAGCTAACCTTCAGACTCTATTAGCAACACAAATAACATACAGAACTCACCAGTAAAGACACAGACAAGAGCTACCAATAAAAATAACAACTTCATGCTGACCGAGTTGTTGTAGTAAATGATGACGCGCCTCAGGATCTACGCAACTCTTCACCTGATGTTGTTTCACATGATGTAAAATGCTGATGCAAGCTTCCGGTCACTCTGAAAGGACTTGTAAAGCTTTTTTTTATTAATATACGTGTAGCAACCCATGTGATGGTGCCACACGATCATACCACAGCAACCCATGTGATGGTGCCACACGATCATACCACAGCAAGCCATGTGATGGTGCCACACGATCATACCACAGCAACCCATGTGATGGTGCCACACGATCATACCACAGCAAGCCATGTGATGGTGCCACACAATCATACCACAGAAAAATGCAGCAATATATAAGACATTATCTCCATTTGGGGTGCTTTTGGATACACTATGCTTTGGTGTAAAATACTGAATTATATGATGGTGCTGAAAATATTGCAGCTTTTGGTATTTCTCAGCAATCGATGCCATTCTATATGCAAGGTAGGCAAGAGCACTTGATCAACCGAAGTGCTCTTGTCTTTATATGGGTTTGAGTACAGAGTACATTTAATTTAGCTTAGCCATTTTATGCCAGCTTTAACTTTAGGATTTAAAATATTTTAACACTTAAAATTTTACAGAATGCTTTTGACTGGCAGATATAAGAGGTGCGTGGAACGACGCTATGTGGATATCAGCAATAATGTGGTATATTTAGCCGTAAAGTCTCAGTAGAGACATCTACCTACCTTGGCTCCTTGTGCTCATGAATGGCTGAAACTTCAACAGTGCTATCAAAGCACCAACACAGCCTACAGGGTTGGTAGTGGCCCCTATAGGTCATTAATGATCCCTACTGGGCTGATACACATCCTACTGGGCTGATACAACATGGCTATTTAGCCCAGGAACCTGGGTATAACTCCAGTATCCTTACCAAACCATAATTCGGAAGTACCCTCTTTCGATAAACAATATTGCCAATTCCAGACTAGCTATAGCCCTATGACTAGCAGGAGCTTGCTATTAGACAATAAAACAAGGAATTCGCCATTTAGCAACTCTGCACCTTCTCTACCTAACTTTTTGCATTGTATGATTGGTTATCTGCTTATATAGTAGTAATATAGGAGCAGATCTCAAAAGGGTGCCTTAAGGACAATACGGTTCTCTTGGTTGCATGTGCTTTTTTGTGCGCATTCGATATTTGATTCCCCTGTTTATAAATTGTTATGAATGATTGTTGTGTATGCAGCACTTAATTTTAACCTTTACAAATAATGATCTAAATACAGTATTTTGTATAGAAAAACATTATTTTATTATAAAACTACCAATAGGCAAAATGTCGGGGAACAAGATCCGGAGCTGAGAGCAATGAATGAAAAAGATACGATTGATGATAGTAGAAGTGAAATTGTAGATAATGTTGATGCAACTTTGAAACAAAAAGTAATAATAGTTATGCTAATATTGATTTTAGTTATAGTTTTTTTTTTTTACTTTTTGAGGCATTACCAAGCTTAATGTTTATGCAAGGGCTACTGAAGAATTGAAAAAGAAGTATTTTCCCAGTTGATTGATGCAAAAAATTATTTGCTTTCAAATACAATTGTAGTGAGTTTTACTTGATTTTGTTTGTGCTAATTCAAGGTGTAGAAACTTTGCACATTTAAGTTATTTTGTACCATAAAGAACAAGTTGGCAATAACTAGAATAAAAAAATTAACATCAATGTTATATTTTCTCAACAGAAAATACACAGTAACTGATAGTTCTCTAAGAAGTGGCATCCATCTGTCTATGAGAGAACGGCCCTTAAATCTGCAAAAAAAAACATCAATTAAATGAGATTTTTCGAGTGTTTGGGTATTTAGCAATAATTATTCAAATTAATGACTTGTTAGTTCATTTTTGCTAATTTATCATTTTTCATTATATACCCAAACCAAGAGATGTTTTTGTGTTGACGGAATATAACATGATGTAAACAGAACGGATATTTGCTTCATAATAATTAAATCATCATTGTTTATTAGCTCTATTATCGATCGTCTTACAAAATCTCTATCGCACTATTATCTGTTATTTTTCTTTTTCTCCCTCAGAACTCATCCTCCTAACCACCCGCTATAGTAGGACACACAAAGCACGTTACAATGAGCCTCTATTAGTACTATTAGCAAAGTAGAGTTTTTGTGTTTTATTTTTTGTGATACTTTGACATCTTTTCAAACTAGGCAATATGAAGTTATGAAAATATAGTGACAGAAGTTTTTCGTCATGTCAACATTAATCATGGCTTTCTCTCGCCTAGTCTGTCTGGCCTTCTTGTATATACCTAAAACAATCTTTTAATTTATCAACATTCTTACTAACTATGAACCAACTGTCATCTTTCCTAAATCTTCTACATCCCTTGAATTTTAAATATATATTTTACCAGTCTGCTGAACCGTAATCTGATTTATAATCATCAATAACTTATGATCTCTCCACTAATTGAAAAGACTGGTAACTATTTTAACTATTCTATGTCTCTCTTGTAACCCGCTGGTTAAACATACAGGTATGCACACATAAGGAAACATAATAGGAATAAGTAGTTGATGCAACACTTACCGCAGCTACAAAGTTTGCAGCCATTTTTATCCACACTATATTTGCCACCTGGACAATAGAGTTTGCAGGCAAATCCTCGACATAACCATGGTCGACCAATCACAGCTGCGTTTGCTAAATTTAATCACAGAAAACATTTTGACGCAAAGCAACCACAAACTATCCCTAACACACAAGTACTAACAAGGAACATACAAAACTAACCAGCAAAGACACAGACAAGAGCCACAAGTAGAAATAACAACTTCATGTTGACCAAGT
>CALYOO010000355.1:0-37335 GCA_945261195.1 Cryptosula pallasiana
ATCACTAACATCAATGGTATTGAAGGTGTAAATTTGTCATTTTCGAGTTTTGAAAGTTTGAAGTCTGTTCAAAACAAAATTATCATCAGTATCACATGTCAAGGAGATACCAAAGACAAATGCAATCCCAAGGTTATATATATAGAGCTTTAGTTGAAGCATATTAACCAAAGACCACCGAAATGCAAGACAGTTAACTCTAGATGATGAAAGTATAAACTAGGTTAAAAGTCTCTCTCTCTGAATAAAAAAAAATGAGATATTGCATCTATCTCCTATTATTCCCAATCCTAAGCGGTTATTGTCTTGTAACAGAGATTGAACCATTCACTTTATCTCATAGAGCGTCTGGATGTTTTCAGGGAATTCTTAATATGGAAGCGGTTGGTTCAGTAACTCGTATTTTAAGAAAAAACTTAAAATATCGTATGTTTAGACTCACATGCTTCATGGAACCTACTCACCTACGTAGAAGCTGTGACACTCGTGATATGTGGCCTCAACACTACTTTGTTTGCAAAACCGCTGAAGCTTTAACTTACATCCGTTTATACGACGAGGGATTACTATCTACAACTCGAAGAACAACTTCAACAACAACCACTGCAACTCCACATACAACGACAACAATCACCACAACTCCACAGACAACGACGACAACAACCCCGACGACAACCACTACAAACAAGCCAGTAGTTCCAGCTTTATCACCATCAATTCCATCTCTTCCACGAGCTCTGGGTTTAGTCGATTTAATTTTGGAACAGCCAAGTCCTACAAACTCTACTATATACAATTCTGAAGAAATCGAAACTACTACTGATTGTGTGTGTGATAGATACATCATAATGCGAAAACAATTCAGTATCAATTACAAATTCAACACCGTCGATTTATAGAGTTTTTATTTATAATGATTTGGAGGGTTTTTCAAAACTTTCTCTGTCTATATCGGAAAATAGTAAACTTAAGCTTGAAGAAAATCTTCTCATCATCATTGAACCTGAATGTGATGATATTTCTTGTAAAGTCATCAAATACTTTACAAATTAAAAAGTTTTTATAGACTTTAACTCTATATATTCAACTTATTACACTCTATTATGATATCTATTTTATTACATTCTCCTTTTTTTGTAAATTTGTACAATTAGATGAAATTTAACCATTTAGAGAATGATTTCTTTTTGCATATTTTAGTTCATTACGAATTCAAAAGCACATAAAACAGAAGTCTCCCTTCTTAAGATATAACATCACTACATCAAAGACATCATTGTAAAAAGAGACTATGTATTAATTGTTATTACTTAGTATTTACTGACTCTAGCTATATTATATAGAGAGATTTTCCCTACTTATTACACAACAAATGTATATATTCACATATTGTTTCATTTTTAATCACTGTATTTATTCAATGTAGATATATCTCCTCTCTCTCCTCTCTCTCAAGATATCATATGACTTGGAATTACAGAAAATTATCAAACCTTAAATGCCTTACATTCAAAATCTAGATACCCTACGAGTTATAATTATGTATATAGTTATGTAAAAAATTATCATAACTTAGATGCCATACATTCAAAATCTATATACCATATAAGTTCAAATTAAGTAAAAAAATAATCAAAACTCAAATGCCGCTTAAATGCCACTCAAGTACCCCTCAAATAAAACACAATATAAACTCAGCGAATTCATCCAACGCCGTAACCCATTGTATCACCCCAAGATCTAATCCACAAAAAAACACTTGGTAGGGAGATCTGCTCATATATTACTACTTGTGTATAGTTCTATTGTTTGTATGTATCCACGATACCAGAGTCTATCTCAGTGCGTTCTATCTTGTACACCAAATAATTATTTACTACATGTTATACTTTTCCACGATTTTTAATTATTGCAATTGGGTGCTGACTGTAAGGACAAGGCGTGGCTTGTACCAATATTTTTGCTAAGGCGTGGTTTGTAATGTGTACCCGCCTTCCCTGTATTTAAATTGATGTAAGCATAATAAATATCAGAGTTAGCCTGACTCTCAGAAGAATTTCTCTCTCTTGAAGCAAGCACTACTAGGAGCAACATAACTACAAACGCTGGTCGACTATTAGCAAGCACGAGGCTTGGCGGAAAGTGAGATTGTTCGCTCTCTTACTGCGTATTCCCTCGACTCGAGGTGTACGACGCAAAGCACCTGGTGCCCTAATAGTTCGACTCTTACTGAAGCCGAACTGTGAAGTTCGCACAAAACTATCACAACAATAATCAAGGAGTAATTATTGTCGACCTCGACTGAGTCGAACTAGACAAAGTAATTACCGCACCATTATTGTCAGTGGCCAAAAGTTCGAAACAAACTATAAACTAGACAAGTAATTCCTGAGGAATTAATGTCAGAGCACAGTTCGAAACAAACTATAAACTGGACCATAATCACGGCAGTGATTATTGTCGAACCTTGGAGAGGTTCAGAGGCAGCCAATAATTCGGATATAATTATTGTCTACTGTCAGCACACATACAAGCCAGATTCGGCCGCACCCATAAATGCACAAACCAATAAATGCTCTCCAGACAATACGAACAATAATAGCAAATTATTGTAGGTAGACTTGGACAGAAGTATAGCACGTCGGGAGTGTGTACAGGTGGCCACCACCCAGACGCAAATTCCTGTACATTGGTGGCAGCAGTGGGATTGCAAGGCCCACAAAGAATTCTCGACCTCCCAAAGACAAGAGTCCAGTCTGCACGATGTCGTACCGACAGAGAGCAGCAAGCTCAGATCGGGAAGGTTCGTCCCTACAGATAATGGGTGCATTAACAGGTATCCTAGAAAGGTTGACGACCACCAATACTCGAAGTAAATTCAAAACCCCCCATTTTGATGAGGAAGGTGATGTCCATTACTTCATCCAGCGGTTTGAAGAGGTGGCCAGAATGAATCGTTGGGCTCCTGAGGAGGCCACGGTCCATCTCCGCCACGCGCTGACAGGGAGAGCTGAACAGTGTGGGCGCGGACTGACCCAACAAGCTATTCTGGAGGCCCTCCGAGCCAGCTTCGGTTTGACTCGAACGGAGGCACAGAGTAAGCTGACGGGGTATCGGAAGCACCCAAAAGATACGCTACGAGAGCACGCAGCCACAATAGAAAAACTGGTGGAGGCAGCCTACGAGGAACTCCCCCAGAGAAATCGGGCTGAGTTGACCCTCCAGACATTCCAGAGCACTTTAGGACACGCTTATTTACAGCGTCACCTGTTGGCCATCCGGCCCACCAGTCTAGAGGAAGCCGTTAGGGCAGGCAACGACTACCTGCAAATACAACACCAAGCGGTACCACACTCCAACATTCGGACGGTTCACGAGGGACACCCCGAGAACACCTTCGACCCTGTCTCTCAAGAAGTGTCCTGCCAAGAGGTCGACGACCCACTCACCAAACTGCTAAAAACAGTGGAGGCCCTCAGCAAGGAGGTGGCCGGACTGAAGCAGAAGCCGCAGGAAGGCCCACCCAAACGCTGTTGGGGCTGCCAACGGACGGGTCACCTACGCAGTCAATGTAAGACTGCCCCCTGGACTGCGAGACAGGGAAACGGGCTCGGCCCGCAGTAGTGGGACACCCCACTAGCTGCATACGGGCAAAAACTCAAGGAGCCCCCTACAGTCACCAGATGACCCCTACACCCGTCCCACTGACCAATCGGTTTCACCCATTGGCCGATGGAGAGGAGGAGACACCTCCACCGCCAGAGGAGCAAGTGAACAAAGCGCCACGACCCCCGAGGCGGGACCAGAACCGACCCAGCACGAACCGCCCCAAGACCATCCAATTAAACCAAGTGGAGAGACCGTGCAAATCGAGCTATTACCTCCCCGGGAAGGTGGAAGGCCGAGCAGTCACATACCTCATAGACACCGGGTGCAATACCAATCTACTGGCAAAAAGGATCTACGACCAACTCTCCCCAAGAGTCCAGCAACACCTGCAACAATACGACTCTCACGGATTGATGGCAGATGGCACGCGGTTGCCATTCTACGGCCTGCTCACACTGACAGGACGCATCCGTCATATCCACTACAAGGAGACATTCGTAGTAAGCCAGATAAACGAGGATGTGATCTTGGGCATGCAATTCCTCGCAAACCAGAGTTGTCAAATAGGATTTGACCAGCCCATCTTGAAGATTCAAGACAAAGAATTGACATGTACCGACAGATACGGGAGAGATCTGATCTCAAAAGTACAGGTCCAAAAGGACACCTACCTACCCCCGCAGGCAGAGACCACTATACTGTGCCACCTCACCAGCAAGGAACCCTGTCCACAAGGCATCATCGAGAGCATGGAGGGTGGCCTGCTCTTAGCCACCAGCATCAACGTACCCGACCACCAGGGAAGAGTACTAGTACGATGCCTCAACCCCTCCCCCGAAAGTGTCTGTGTCCCAGCCGGTGAGGTAATCGGGATGTTTACGGGAGTAGGGCCCAAGGAGGTCCAATCAACCACTGAGCAATACACACCAGAAACCACGGGAGGCCGGGACCTACCCACACACTTGCACGCACTGTATTCACAAGCTCGACAAGGGTGTAACACCGCAGGAGAAGAGAGACAGCTCCACGAACTGCTTACCCAATATCAAACAGTGTTCAGCAAAGACGATGGAGACATCGGACGCACCCACCTAGCGGAACGTTCGATCCCAGTAGCCCCAGGAACTCGACCTATTCGTTGCCCTCCACATTGCATAGGGGCGGAGAAGGAAGCGGAAGCAGAACGACAAGTCAAAGAGCTGCTGGCAAAAGACCTGATCGAACCAGCCGACAGTGCCTGGAGTTCCCCCGTCGTCCTGGTGCGGAAGAAAGATTCGTCCTGGAGATTTTGTGTAGACTACAGGAAGTTAAACGACGTCACCCGCCAAGATGCATACCCGATCCCTAGGATCGACGACTCCCTGGATGCATTGGCCGGCAGTTGCTACTTCTCCACTCTAGATCTCACCAGCGGATACTGGCAGGTGCCACTAGATCCAGACGCTCAGCAAAAATCTGCCTTCATCACCCGGAGCGGCCTGTGGAGGTGGAAGGTCCTTCCATTCGGACTCACCTCGGCGCCGGCTACCTTCCAACGCCTGATGGAAAGAGTACTAAAGGGCCTGCACTGGAAAACGCTGTTACTATATCTGGACGACGTCATTATAATCGCCTCAGATTTTCAGACACATCTGCAACGCTTAGGAGAAGTGTTGAGCCGGCTACAACAGACTGACCTCAAGGTCAAACCTTCAAAGTGTGAGCTGCTAAGTCAGAAAGTACGATATCTGGGACAAGTCGTAAGCTCGGAAGGGGTCGCCACCGACCCTGGGAAGGTGGAAGCTGTCACCAAGTGGGAGGAACCCCGTGACGTGAAAGCCCTCCAAGCCTTTTTAGGCACGGCCGGCTATTACCGTCAGTACATCCCTGAGTACGCGACGATCGCTAAGCCACTAACCGTTCTGACCGGAAAGGGAGTCAAATGGAGATGGGGAGACGGCGAACGAGAGGCATTTCACATCCTCAAGTCACGCCTGAGTAAGGCCCCCATACTAGGATACCCCGACCCCACCATCACCTACATCCTGGACACGGATGCCAGTGCCGTGGGACTGGGAGCAGTACTCTCACAGGAACAGGAAGGCAGGGAGCGAGTGATCGCATATTATAGTAAAACCCTGGCCCCAGCTGAACGCAACTATTGCGTAACCAGACGAGAACTCCTGGCCATAGTGAAAGCGGTGAAACATTTCCGACCCTGTCTATACGGAAGAAAATTCTGCCTAAGGACGGACCACGCATCCCTCCGATGGCTGTGCCGCCGCAAGGAGCCGTCTAACCAGATTGCACAATGGCTGGAGATACTGGCAGATCTCACATACCAGCTGGAACACCGAGCAGGACCCCGTCACGCAAACGCCGACGGGCTCAGCCGTCAAGACCAGTGTATAGACTGCAGACAGTGTACCGCCATCGAACGGCGCGACGGTGGACCCTCACACGCCGACCTCGCCGCAAAGCAGGAGCAGGCACAAGTGCGCCTGACCCTCACCGACCCCTCTCGTAGCACCAGAGAGCTGGTCCAGGCCCAGAAGGAAGGCAACCATCCAGTAAGCCGCATGTACAGGGCAGTGCAAGAACAAGAACCCATCCCTCGCCGAGAGCTAGAGGAAGGCAGCACGGAACTACGAGTTCTGCACGACCGGAGGGAGCGCCTGTGTATAAGGCCCGACGGAGTACTAACCCTACGCTTGGATCATCAAGGAAGGACTAAGTACTGCACCGTCTGCCCCCCTTCGTGGCGTGAGAACACAGTATGGGAAACCCACAAACTGGCCCATGCCGGCATCAACCACACCAGGACCCGTGTCATGCTAGACTGGTACTGGCCCGGCACGTCCGCCATGATACGACGCTTAGTGAAGAACTGTGAAATCTGTCAAGTTGCCAAGAAGAGCCAGAGGCCCGGCGCCCCGGAAGGGCAAAGACTCTACGCCGGCCGCCCTTTCCAGAAGCTCGCGGTATATTTGGTGGGACCCCTACCCCTCACCAGTCGAAGAAAACCGTTGGATCTTGGTCCTCACTGACCATTTTACTCGGTGGCAGGACGCAATCGCCATACCCGATGCCAGCGCACCCACAGTGGCCGCCACCTTGGACGAGCGAGTTTTCAGCTACTGGGGGCTGCCCGAGCAACTCCACACGGACCAGGGAGCCCAGTTTGAATCCACCCTGCTGGAGGAGCTGTGCATCCTGTGGAACGTGCGCAAGACACGCACTACACCCTATCACCCGCAAGGGAACGGAATGGTCGAGCGCCAAAATAGGACGCTGGGGGACGCTCTTCGGACGCTGATCCTCACCAAAGGACAAGACGAGTGGGACGGCCTGCTACCCCAAATAATGCGGGCATGCAGGGCCACCCCCAACTCCACTACGGGCGAGACGCCCAATCTCCTCATGATGGGCAGAGAGGTACGGCTTCCCGACCAACTTACTGGGAACGCACCCACCTTGGAGCCGGCAACCATCAACGAGTACACCCAGCGCACACAGGAGAACCTGGCCGTCGCCCACGAATACATACGCAATCTGCAGCATAAAGTACACCAAGAGGAGGGAGATGAGCCATTAAGATTCGCAGAGGGGGACCTAGTAGTGATGGAAAATAAACGGCGCGTAAAAGGAGGCAACCCCAAGCTCCAACCAAGTTACGTCGGCCCTTACACCATCACACAAACATACCCCAACCACACATACCGACTAGAGAGAGACGTACAAGCATTCACCCAGAACGGTCGGCGGTTGAAACACTACCGCTCTTGCCAAGAGACGATAGGGAGAGCCCCATCCAGTAGGGAACAAGCAGTAAGACCCAACATGAGAGGGGCATATTTGGGACGACACCTACCAAGGCAAAACACTACACCAGTAGAACCAACAAACGCCCCAACAGAACCAGTCACCGAAATATCCAGAGAGGTTAAAAGGGCACTGAGAGAGATGGAAAGACAAGCAACATCGGTACCCTTCAGAGAACCAATACCAAACACCCCTCCACCCACCACAAGGCCTGAGAGGACACCCACACCCAAGCACAGGGCACCGACACCTCCAGTAAACACCCCACACCAACCGACGCAGGAGGACACAACCTAGATACAAACGAGTGGCCTCCACTACCACCCAGACCAGAAACCAATGCAAGCCATGATCGTTCAAGGAGAGAAGCAAAGAAACCAGGAAAAATTTGCTGATTAATAATGCTATAGGACACAAAAAGTGGACAGAGAAGACAAACAATATATAAAACAGAAAAAACAAAAATAAATAACACACTTACCTTGGAAAAACGCAACAGAAACAACAAAAATCTTAGGATTGCAAAGAGAAGACAACTACACAACAACGTCGGCGCCGGGAAAACCCCCAGCTTCCGACGAGAAGATAACTCCTCAGACAGAACCACCTGCCGAAAACGCCCCCGCGGTAAAACACACCCAGCAGAACACGTGGGCAAACAGAACAATTGAAAGGGAGGTACCAACAACAAACCAAGGCGTGCTCAATCAGCAGCACTGCACAGATAAAAATAATAAACACTCCAAACATTCATCACACTACCGAACGCAGTGCCTACAAGCAATAACAAACATTCTGCACAACATGGAAAACGATGGAGCTATCTCTGTGGAAGAGGACCCGACCTTCGCAGAGGAATTACTAGCCAGTGCCACCACAAGTCGGGTAAGAAGGCGAAACTACTCATCTCCTGCCAGAATAAATAATATTGCTAGAGCCGAAGAAGGAGCTGCCAGATGTCGGATACGAATACACCAAGCTCCAGCACCTCCTCCCCCGACACAACATGCAAAAGAAACCTGGAAAGCAGATGCAACTTCACAAGCAATAAAAAACGCTATCTACCAGATCGAAGGAGATACGTAGGGCTGTAAGATCTGCAGTCTACAACTTAATAAGAAACGGATTATTTACCATCTGCATCAACACTTTACTTATTTCTTTTGTGCCTGCGGAAAAAAGAGTAGTTCGAGGGATACGATACTGAAACACATCAAGGAGAAAGGGGGAGAACAAGCTCATGGCGGGGAAACTCGGCCTCTATACGAAGTGGACGAACAATCGTACGCCGAATTCTGCAAAGCCATGCAATGGACAAATCCAGCGCCCTTCGGCACTCCAACACCTATTATAGAGCATGGGAAAGCGTCGGTCAAAAAACAACTAGGTGAGAAAAAGGACGAAACTCCTACCAAAGTAGCCAGGATAGAGCTGGTGGACAGCAAACCGCCACCAAGGAAACCCCGAATGCACATAGGGGGAAAGGAGACGGCGTATAGGAGACACCTCGCCTCCACCGAAAACATTCCGAGGCCACCTACACCTGAGAATAGGAGGCAGAGAGAGAGGGTAAATGAAGAAAGACGGGAGGACAGATACCAAAGCATCAAACGCTTAGAGGAGGAAATGTATACCACTACTCGAGATGCTTTCAAGCTATTACAGAGGACCGAGGACATAAAGATAGCCATCCAAAGGGAAAGGGACCTGCTCTAAAGGAACATAATGGACAGTAAGCATGACATCTGTTAAACTCTGTGCGCCCCTTCTTTTTATTGGCCTTACAGTTGCCAATGGGGGGGGGGGGGGGGGGAGTGTGTGAGGGACGCTAGTACTCTCCCTATTTTATTATTATTATTTTTATACTCACTAAGACATTCTCTCACTTATTATTACTCCAGAGACATTATCTCGTAATTACTGTCTAAGCCTGTATCTCATTGTCCGTATTCCTTTGTGTACGATTTAAGCCATTAACTCACTGTCTACGTTACATCTCAATATCTACTCGCTACGTATTGTATACGTCTGTGTATAGTTCTATTGTTTGTATGTATCCACGATACCAGAGTCTATCTCAGTGCGTTCTATCTTGTACACCAAATAATTATTTACTACATGTTATACTTTTTCCACGATTTTTAATTATTGCAATTGGGTGCTGACTGTAAGGACAAGGCGTGGCTTGTACCAATATTTTTGCTCAGGCGTGGTTTGTAATGTGTACCCGCCTTCCCTGTATTTAAATTGATGTAAGCATAATAAATATCAGAGTTAGCCTGACTCTCAGAAGAATTTCTCTCTGTTGAAGCAAGCACTACTAGGAGCAACATAACTACAAACGCTGGTCGACTATTAGCAAGCACGAGGCTTGGCGGAAAGTGAGATTGTTCGCTCTCTTACTGCGTATTCCCTCGACTCGAGGTGTACGACGCAAAGCACCTGGTGCCCTAATAGTTCGACTCTTACTGAAGCCGAACTGTGGAGTTCGCACAAAACTATCACAACAATAATCAAGGAGTAATTATTGTCGACCTCGACTGAGTCGAACTAGACAAAGTAATTACCGCACCATTATTGTCAGTGGCCAAAAGTTCGAAACAAACTATAAACTAGACAAGTAATTCCTGAGGAATTAATGTCAGAGCACAGTTCGAAACAAACTATAAACTAGACCATAATCACGGCAGTGATTATTGTCGAACCTTGGAGAGGTTCAGAGGCAGCCAATAACTCGGATATAATTATTGTCTACTGTCAGCACACATACAAGCCAGATTCGGCCGCACCCATAAATGCACAAACCAATAAATGCTCTCCAGACAATACGAACAATAATAGCAAATTATTGTCAGTAGACTTGGACAGAAGTATAGCACGTCGGGAGTGTGTACAGGTGGCTACCACCCAGACGCAAATTCCTGTACAATATGATATAGAACAACATTGAAATAGTGACAATATATGATATAGAACAACATTGACATAGTGACAATATATGATATAGAACAACATTGAAATAGTGACAATATATAATATAGAACAACATTGAAATAGTGACAATATACGATATAGAACAACATTGAAATAGTGACAATATATGATATAGAACAACATTGAAATAGTGACAATGTATGATATAGAACAACATTGAAATAGTGACAATATATGATATAGAACAACATTGAAATAGTGACAATATATGATATAGAACAACATTGAAATAGTGACAATATATGATATAGAACAACATTGAAATAGTGACAATATATGATATAGAACAACATTGAAATAGTGACAATATATGATATAGAACATTGAAATAGTGACAATATATGATATAGAACAACATTGAAATAGTGACAATATATGATATAGAACATTGAAATAGTGACAAAATATAATATAGAACAACATTGAAATCGTGACAATATATGATATAGCACAACGTTGAAATAGTGACAATATATGATATAGAACAACATTGAAATAGTGACAATGTATGATATAGAACAACATTGAAATAGTCACAATATATGATATAGAACAACATTGAAATAGTGACAATATATGATATAGAACAGCATTGAAAGAAAGTTTCTAACTGCATAGAACTGTTTGATTTGGTCAAGCTCACAGGCAGGGATGTAGTGGCACCCCAACGATCCCCAACGGCGTCCTGGTAAAGATTTGACAAGGAGACACAACCCCAACGGTCGTTGGGGCATCAGCTTTCCCCGTTGCGATATTGGGAATCCCCATACTTCTGCTCGGTGTTCTATCGTTGGTGGAGCAGCACGTTTACTAGCCTTTGTTGATAACTTTTTCTGGAAAGAATTTAGTCTACTAAAACCTTGACACACATTCGACCTTCAGGTTGTTATGAATCTTTTGTCATTGAGGGTGGAGTGCGTAGCCGCTCAACAACTAAGTTACATTTGATTAAAACTTTGGTTAACAATAAAAACAATTTTCTAATTTTTGCTCACTGTTTTGTTGGCAAAGCATGCATAGAAAGGCAGCTCAATTCAGTGCAGGTACCAGCCAAAGGTTGGAAAAAACACAGCGAAGTAGAGAGAATGAATAAGATTTCGTTTCAGGAGTGACAATTACTATGATAATAATAATTAAAAATGAATATTATTTGAATCTTCAATTTTTATTATTAATAAAAATTAATTATCATTATTATTACTTTACTAACAATATTTATTATTATTAATTATACTTATGTTAAAATAATCATTATCAATCAATAATAACAGTGAGCTGTTAGTTTAATATTAGTTGACGTGTCAATGAATTTAATATGTTATGCATATATATGATGATATGATTGTGATAATAGTTTAAGAGAAATAATAATAATTTCATGGTAGCATTATTGGTGATTGTTATTATTGTAGTTAGTTATTATTTTTTTTATAAATAATAATAGAGATGGTGATTATCATTATTATTGTGAGGTAAATGCGCCACGACCTCCCGAACAGGTCGACCGTATGTACATGATAACACTTGCCGAACTATTGTATACTACTATCCGAACACTTGCCGAACTGCTTATCTACATTTATTTACTATTTTATACTTGTACTTGTCATTTCCTATATATTATATTGCTTGCGTAGAGTTACCATTTTTACACATGTGCTTGTGCAATCAGCCATGCTGTTTAGCACCTCCTGTTCTACGCTAATTCCAGTTCTATTGGTGCCTTAACTACCAATCCGCTACACAGGCCTGGCCTGCCTTTGTATTCTTGCTGCCAATCACTATTACATAATTTTGCATGTATAAATATTCTTGTCATGTCCGAAATAAAGCAGAGTTAATGCCTACACTCTCACTTGCTTGTTTGATCTACTAAGCATAAGCGCACTTATGCTAAAGCACAGGTAGCTTGATAGAAACAATACAAGTAAGCTCTTGCACTGATTGCGCGGGCAGAGGAACTTGCTAAGTTTAGCACTCACACAATAACGTGGACAGAGAAATTGCACTAACACCAGTCGACTAGCAACTAGGATAATAGCCAGTAGAAAGTGGTCAGTCGATTCGACTCACACTGCACTTGACCTACGGGCAAGTGATACTGGAACGATTATTCGAACGGCTAGGTCGACCTGACACACCTATTCCTCGGGATTAGGTGGAGGGCGAGTTGGAAGGCGTACACTGCACTGTTGTACTTGCTTATTACTGTGGGCCGCTGTACAGGTGACAGCTACCACGTCATCCTAAATTCCTGTACATTATTCCTATATTATTCTTAACATCAGTCTCACTGTCATTAATGATTGTTATTATGATTATTATGCGCTGTTTTTTATTATTTCAAATTATTATGATTTCAATGTTAATAATGACAATTTCAAGATTGAAACAGCTATTATTAGAGACTATTATTTTTTTTGTTTTTGATATTATTCATAAGTAATTTGTTTCTTGCTATTATATATCATTACTTTCTTTCATCTTTGTGGATGACAATAGTTGTTTTCATAAAAACAATTGATAAGTTTGAACAATAATAATTTAATGACAATGCAGGTAATACTTGTTATTGTGGGAAGGCAGAACATTACATCGAATTGCTTGATATTTTGAGGAAGAAGTAGACATAATAAAAGATTTTTGATAGAGAAAAGTAAATAAGCCACTCACTGAAGAAGATGAATGTATCATCAATTTGCTAATTGAGTGTTTTCCATAAATCTCTCTTATCAGAAACAGTGGAGGAGACAGGTTTAAAGTTTTTTTTTATTTCATTACTATCTTTGAGGTTGGTTGCATCTATCATAGTTCTGCAGAGACATCCAACATTTTCTAGATTTCTGGGTGCGATTTCATCTATTTTGTTATATTCTATGCTCCAGCTGCACTGGCTTTACTGACTTTATCAAATCAATTCTTATAAACAACATGGTGTGGTTTGGTTTGACCTATTGGACATTTATGGAAAGATGTAATTTTCCTGTCTATGACCAGATGTAGTTAGCTGTTGTCCAGTTAAACGATAAACCAAAACAGTGTATGAATCAGTATATACTAAGCAGAGTGTTTTAAGCCTGGTTCACATACATGTTGTAAGTGCTCGCAAGCCATCACAGAACAGCGTACGAGTGCTTGTGATCTATGTGAACCCAGAACTTGCACAGCTCGTACGAAAGCGCATGCTGTCGTAGAAGCTTGCAAGACAGTTCAGCCGGGCAAAAAATTCCTGCGACGTCACACAACAAAGCGTACAGTTTTCTTGCCTTCTTTTTCAAAACCCACAGTCAGGTCAAGGTTATTCATATAAACATGAGTGCCATCAAAAGTTATAGGAAACAATAAAATTATTATTGTTATAATTTTTAATGTTAATTATTATTATTATTATTTATTATTTCTTTTCCAAGTGAAATATTATGATAGTTGATTTAAATTTTTTAAACACATACTTTCTGTAAACGTTTATTGTAATGGCATAATAATTATATTATTATAAATTGAGATTCAAAAATTATGTATGAAGACAATGGCAGAACAAAAAATAATGCATCATTGAACATTGGTTATAAATTAAATTCAAAATTATAAAATAATATCCAACAATAATATGAGTAACAATATAATAAAATCAAATGTAATAAATAGATCGGTGTCATTGAACAACAATGATTCATTAGTGATTTTATTCATTGGTCGGTCAGTGAAAGCAGGCTTCAGGATTTTATTACCTCCCAGTCAAAAGGGTGATTATAGTTTTTGTTATCATAATTTTATGTGAACATGTATCGCACCACAGTCGAATGACAGTCTGCGCTGGCTTGCGAGCACTTATGAATATATGTGAGCCAAGCTTTACTTTAGCAGGTATATTGGGTTTTGCGATTCTGACATAGCAACCAACTCTTTTACAATAATTTATGATCTGAATAAATGCAGGTATGCACATCTTACATACCGAGAGTTATTTGTCTCGAGTGATATAATGTAATACACCAGGTTTTATGTTAGCAATATAACAAGTTTGTTTTACTTGTTAACTTGTTATTAAATGTGACAAGACATAGAAGCATATTTGAATTTAAGCAAAAAACTTTCATACTTTGGTATGTGCTTGCAATATTTAATTTTATTTATCCGCAGTAAAAATTTGCGGATTGATGTTGTATTGTCCGCAAAATAGTCAAAAGTATTTGTTGAACAGTTCAATTTTTGAAAAGTTTCTGTTTGACGTAACAAGTTCAATGCATCTGTCTTGTCCTGTTTTGGGCCTTCTGCAACCTTGCAAATGCATAAAATGCTCTGGCGGCCGGGGCTCCGCCCCGGACCCCCTTGGGGGGGGGCTTACAGCGCCCCCCAAACCCCCCGGCTGTGTCTGGTGCGTACGCCGACGATCGCCTACTGACAGCAATGAAACAGTTGGGGTAAAATTTCAGTTGCCACTACAACCCTGCTCACAGGTACTAGTATTAACCGACATCAATGTCGCCCAGTACATTTTGGTAGCAGCAGTGGGATAACTCCTAATCGGATCATAATGCAAAGGTGCGAATCTAAGCGTAGAGAATATGGAGGTGAAGAACTCCAAGAGCTACATAACACAATCATAGCTGATAGCACATTCACACCAACACGGACTCAACAGAGAGCTCACCAAGTAGATGTTCAAGAGTTGAGTAAAACACTACAGGCTATCCAACTACAACAGAAATCAACTTTTAAACTGCCCGTTTATAACGGGAAAGGCAACATCAACATATTTATTGTTCAATTCCATATTTTCAAAGCAAATAAATAGAACAACAGAGATACTTTACTACACTGAAGGTTGGCTTTGACAGGCAAAGGTATCAACTGTGGGAAATTCATCTGAATCAAGGAAGCCAGGGATAGGCTGAAGTGTACACACAAAACTCATAAGCGAGGCATCCATAAGTTCGGACTGGAAATTTATATTCCTGTCAACATCACATACCCAAACATGCATCAATGTGACAGATATGAAATGGATATTGATAATTCTCAAAAGCCATTGACAACAAACCTCTTCAATGTCACCTAATTGGTACACCTCAAAATGTTACTGAGGCCATCATTAGCAATGTTGGAGCAGATCTACATCATGGTGTCTAAGGACAAGAAGGTTCTTTTGGTTACAAGTGTCTTTTTTTAGCGCCAGTTGCCATGACAGCCTGAAAGGTACCTTTTTGTGTGCACGAGGTGTTACAATTTAGTTTTTAAGGTTTTTGTTTGAACAAAGCATTAATTGCACATGAGTTGTTTGTTTTGTGACTTTGTATGGTGTTTCAGATCATGTTGTTCAGTATTCTATGAACACGGTATGCATGTGATGTTTTTACACTACGTTTTGTATTGTGTTTGATTGTTACATTAACTTTGTATAGTTATTGGTATAGCCATATTACAAGAACTCAAATTTAAGCTATCCACTTTGTACATATCCATGTGCATATTCATGTTCATATTTAAGTCCATTTATATCCATATACATGTACACATACATATCCATTTATGTCTATGTCCATATTTGCGCCTATATCCATGTAATTGTATAAAAATGAATTTGATTATCGTAATAAAAATATGTATACAGTAACTATCATAGGAGAGTTGAAGTTTAAGGTAAAGAGTTGTTTTTTTTTCTTTATTAGGCGCTGGTAGGTTCTGTTGAGACTCCATCCGAGCAAACTCGTCTTGTAGCATAAAAATATGTGAGCCATTATTTTATTTGTCTTTAAGTTGACATATTGTTAGGGAATGTACCAGATCGACTGAGCAGCAGGTCAACTGCTTATTAACTATATATAGCCAAACTCTATGCTAATCATTTACTCACATTATTTACACTTATTTTTGTACATGTTCTTGGGCAATCAACCATGCGTTGAAGACAGCCCCCTGTTCTATTTAGATGTTCTATTGGCTCATGATAACCAATCCACTGTACAGGCGTGGCCTGCTCTTGTCTCTTTGCTGTCCATCTTATGTTATGTAATTTTCATTGTATAAATACCTGTGTAAGTTATCAATAAAATCAGAGTAAGCCTGACTCTCTCACTGCTTGATTGGATCTTTCTGCATAAGCGCACATATGCAAAACACTGATAGCAAGATAATTACAAGCAAGCAATTCACTTCACATACAGATTGCACTGACAGAAAAAGATACAAGTACGCTACTACTTGCACAGATAATTAAATAAGACAAAGCGGCTCTTGGACAATTCGACTAGTGGCAAGAACAATAGTCAGTAGAAAGTGTTCAGTCGAATCGACTTACACTGCATACGACCTACGGGCGTGTGATACTGGAACGATTGTTCGACCTATTAGTGTAACCCGACGCATCTATTCTGCCGAATAAGAAATCAGTGGAAAGTGAGGTAGTTGTGACAAATCCTCACTGTGTATCGCTTACGGCCATACAACGCTGCAAATCTTACTCGATCGGTTTAGACTGCTGACCTTGGGCCAGTTGGAGTCAAACGCTGCACTGCCTGTTAATCACTTATTACCGTGGGCTGCTGTGCAGGTGACCAGCTACCACACCACCACAAATTCCTGTACAATATCTTCATCTTTTATAATGAAACACAATTTTTTACTTTAACTGAGTCTCTCGTGCTCAACACATTCAGATAACTGTGTGTTTGTTTAAATCATTACTTCGCTTGTTTAAACTTTGGAACTAAAGTTGTTTCCTTTTTCCCAACAGTAGTAGGATTTAGAGTTGGGTGCAACAATTCCATCTAGCGTAAACTCCTCTTTGAAAAACCTGGGTGTTCTTATTCCATGTTTCAGCATTTTTTTTACAGCAATTACGCATGTTCCATTCTGCATCCATTGTTTTAATCCTTAAAAACTCATCTCTATGTTTGTCACAGTATGGTTGTGGAAACCAATTGGGATAATCAATATAAAACTCTCTTTTCGCATCTGCTTTTACCAATGATCTACTCATAACCCTGTCCCACTATCTGTCGCCATTTCTATGTACCGGAAATTGCTTCTGTCGATGTATGTATGATTAAAAAGAATAATTGTATTATTTACAGTTATGTCTACTGTTTAAGTTAACTATTAGGTTAATAGAGGAAAACTAAGAGTTATTTACTTGTCTATAAAGTCGTAGTAAAACTGCAACATTTTTAATTTGATGCACTGTAGTATGATAAAAACCCAAGTGCACTGGAACGTTCATGGTCAGCTGAAATGGTTAACATAATGAGTAACAGGGCAACTTTAAAGAGCGTCATAGTTTTTGTATCAACTTTAACACATTCATTACAGGGTGCTTTCTGTGGTTTTTGTGGTTTTACGCTTATTTTCATTATTTTTTAGCGGCCCACTCGATGCAGCTACAACAGTGAAACAAATACCAAAAGAACGATAAGATTCTCCTTAAAAATTATAGGGGCATTATCATGGACACAGAAAAAACCAAAAAAATTTTCCCCGCCTACTCTTTTGGGCCCTTATTGCGACATAGCAAGTAACCACGAAGCTAGGCCGAGGGGAGGCCGATGTATGGATTTGCATTTTACACGAGAAATATTTGTCCTAGACACAAAAAAATTGCAGCAATGAAAAGGTGGCAAAATTTTGTTGTAAAATGATTATTTATTTGCTAGGTTGGGTTTTGAAAAAAAAAAAGCCTCAAAACCTCAATCAAAAACCACAAAACCACAAGAATGCCATTGCGCAACATCTGTAATGGCTTATTAATTGGTTTTTATGAACTAGAGAAAAAAATACTTATAATGCTTGAAAGTCAACAAAAGACTGCCAAGACAATGTTTCAGTGGTTATCTCTCAAACTTCAGTTTTCTTTTGCCAATGGAACCCTCTTAAACACTTTAATTATTTGTCCCAAAATGATGTTGTGGGTAATAATAATAAAAAACAATGGCTACTATTGATAAATAATTAACAACCTTATACTGTTTTGATATTCATATAAATTGGTGTATATGATCAGAAGACCATAGGGATTCTGAATATCAAACTTATTTTGATAGCTGCTACCGTTTTGATGGAAAAAATTAGCTCTGAAAATAAGTCCGATTTCGGCAATAATTATTATAAATAAAGAAAAGTTGAAAAAATTCATAAGTCAGCTGAAACTTGTCCAATCAATATGAAACTTGGTGAATAGGAGCACTAGGATGTGTATTTCCTTCGTTTTAAAAAAGATTGTGCTAATTTTCTTAAATAAGAAAAATAAGTACAATGAAAAAAATGACGATTTTGGTAATAATAAATAATTATGAGCAACTACACTTACCGTGCTCGAAACTTCACCAAAACTGGTCACTATGCTCAAAACATAGTGTTTTCAATATCCTTATAATTAGTTTTTTGAAAATTTATCTATAAAAAAAAAATTCTAAAAAACAAAAACAACCGCATGCACCAAAAATCTGTGCGCCATTGCTAGTTGCTAAGGAACAAAAACCAAAAATAAAAAATTGTAAAAGTCAAAACTAGCCTGAGGCCATGCATTAAACATAATTTAGAATTAGACAGCAAATGATTCTGAATAGAATGATACCAAAATGTAAGACCTTACTCTTACTTTGCTCACATGGAAATTGTGAACAGACAATTACCGGTTTACTGTACTCAACCCGAGTGGGCTCGTGTCATGTAAGAGATGTGTTAATTACATTTAGAGCGGAACCATCGGTTTAGCGATTTTGATTCGTAGAACTCCGCTGCTATCCTCTCCATAGAAACGAATTTGTTCCCTGTGATACAGAATTAACCTTTTCTGGCGTCCTCGACGTTTTTGACACTTGTATGTTTTTCTTTGTCTGCGATTGTTTTTCTATAGGCAGTATATCATACCAATTTACTGGTAGTGGCGAGCAAGCATTGTTAGGATCCATGTCTCCCATAATCCAAGCATCTGAAAAGAGGTTCCAAAAGCCTCAGAAGCCTTTCTAGGCATGTATTCTATCAGCCGATAGACATTGGTGATTTTTAACTCCTGTTTTAAATGCAACTTCAGCAATGTACTCTTTGGCAACATTGTCAGGGGTTATGTTGGGTAAAGTTGATAAATGCGATAAAACAGGGATTACCAAAACTAAATAATCATAATTTCAGAGAGCAGTAATAAGGTAAACTGCCAAATAATGGGACTGTAAGCCAGAGGACTCCATTTTCACTTTACTACAGGCACTCAGTAACCGTTTGTAACAGTCCGAGACTGAAAGTAATAGGTAAGGAAGATATTGCCTGTTCCCACCCTCCTGGCAATTAAAAATTTAAGCAAAAAAATTCCTAAACAAGCAAACAGCTGTAATGCTACCACTAGTTCTATACGACAATCAGCAGAATATTGTTGTGAAAACAACCTGTCTGACTAAATTTTGCGCAAATGGAAAATATTTCGTTGTGATAAAACTTTTTTTATGATAAATAAGGTTTTCGGGCAAATGAAGAATTTTTACTTCACGCGAAAATCCCTTTATATTTACGCGCAAATGAAAAAACTTTCTTTTTGCCAAAAACCCTCTGTAAAGTGCAGCGCCCAAAATGAGATTTAGCACTTAGAGGGTCACACGTGCTATTCCTTAAGACCTGATTACAGAAAGCACAAACACAATAAAAAGCTAACGGATTGTTAGCTAACTGATTTGCGCCAAGTGATTACTGTATTGGTTGGCAATGAATCTCCCCATGTGATCAAACGCAGTTGTGTGTGTGTGTGTGTTGTATGGTGTTATTAACTGGTAATCCTGAAGTGAAACAAACAACAGTGAAAACTTGGAGTAATGTGATAACAGGATGTGACAAATAAACTTCACTGACTTCACAGTTCCCGTTATCAAACGCTTACTGGCAGGTTACAAAATTGGCAGCTTGCATCGTCAAATACGAACATTACATTACAAAGAAAATAATAAGCTATGCAAGTGCTATAAGTTAATGTTACATAAGTCTTATAAGAAAAAGCCAAGTTAATAGTTACTAAAGTATCAAAAGGCAACTCACACTTTATATACAGTAGGATCATTGCTTCCAATAAAAAGAGAATAACATCTATCTGCATAGATCTCTACAATGATGATTAAGGAATGTGTGAGGGCGTAAACATGGTGATATGATGAATGTGTGATTATGAAGAACAATCAGGAAAACACTGACGAGATTATGAGCAAACATCAACCAACGAACATGTGGGTCACCACACTGCATCCACCGTTAAAGATGTGTAAACACGGAAACAAACATTGCTTCATTTAGCTTGTAGCTTGACTTACGGAGTAGAGTAAGGCATCCACATATAATGTGAGGTGGTCTCTGTGGATCCGACACGGTCAGCTGTTCTATGTGTATAGCTGTTGAGAGGGGTGAACTTGTGGCCCAGAAATTGTTTGCTGATTTTCTATCTCAGGTATCAGAGTCTTGTTCCACCTTGTCAGCCTCGCAGCAGTGAGAGTTTTGCCTCAGCTGGTAGACACAGAGCTTTCTTGGCGCAAATCAGTTAGCTAACAATCCGTTAGCTTTTTATTGTGTTTGTGCTTTCTGTAATCAGGTCTTAAGGAATAGCACGTGTGACCCTCTAAGTGCTAAATCTCATTTTGGGCGCTGCACTTTACACCCTCTGTATTATCTAAGACCTTCGCTTGAATGAAAAAATTTTCTTCATGCGAAAATCATTTGATAATATATAAGAGTTTCGCTTAATTGAAAAAAAAAATTTCTTGGTGCGAAAATCTCTTCATATTTTTGGGCAAATAAAAAAGTTTTCTTCGCGCCAAAATCCCTTTATATTATACTAGCAGCATTACCCGGCGTTGCCCGTTGAGATAACATAAAAAAGTGCTAAAGCAATGTTAGAGAGCTCAAGAGGGGCTAACATTATGGAGTTGTTATGAAGTTTCAACTTGCCAGTTGGCTTGAGGATGCCCAATTTGTCCAGATGCTTCAAGCATTATGTAAACAGCTACAAATTTTACCAACTTTGCTGTCAGAGCATGTAACATTGCTGCCCATATTGCACACCACCAACCAGAACAACTTGTAAAACTGTTGACTTTCTTGTCTAACTGTGGCATGAATAAAATAAGTTTGTTGATTTCCCTGTTGTCAATTTATGGGGGTTTCACTGTAGACTAACCCACCACCATTTTTACAGCAGTGAACATATGTAAACTGAAGCTTTTACAGTTTTCAAACAGGTGACTGATTGTAGCACAATGAAGCAAGTCCTACTCAATTGTATACTCTTAAAATGTCAGATTGTTAACTTATTGTAATGGATTCCGGTCTATTTACCACGGACATCCACTAGTATTATGCCTCTCTCCAGAGGGGACACTGTGCTGATTTGCTGATTTGACTACTGTGTTCAGGCAACCGAATTACCCGGTATGGCAAGATCCCATGGCTAAGACAAACAATACAGCGTAGTGCTTGTGTAAGAGGCTATATTCTCGAAACAAAGTCCTAGAGGGTAACTATTCCTCTAGGGTGTTTGTGGCAAGACATGAGAATGAATGCAAATATTAAAGTAAAAGTCTCTCCTTTTATAGGAGAGCTCACAGGAACTTAATTAGCATAAAACATATAACAATAACAGCGCAGGAAGTTGTCTGACCAATGCAATGAATTATATTAATAACTAGCCAATCATGCAATCAATGAAGGTTAAATAAATAAGGCACCAAATGGCTGAGGGCGAAGTCCTATCTCCTATTATCCAATCAGACTGCTCTACAGGGTCATAAGGCTCTGGTTAGCTTGTGGTCCTAGTTACTGCAGATGTTAAGGTAGATAGCTTCGGTTCCCGGCTTGGTGGAAAGTATGGCTTCAGGAATACTCAGCTATTACAGCCATCTTATGCCGGCCCTGAGTCATCATACCGGCCCTGTAGAGGTCACTACCGACCCTGTAGAGGTCACTACCAGCCTTGTACCGCCCCTGTATACTGTGCTACCGACACAGTACGGCTCTGCTACCGGCACAGCATCTCACCGATGGCTGTAGGTGCATTGCCCGAGCACTGAGTGGAGAAGTGGTGGAGCAAACTCCCAGCTTAATGTGAAAATTCCCCAAAATCTTCCACATACCTCTCTCCATTAAAGTCATACCCTGGCTTTAATAACAACATATAAAGAATAATATGCGTTGGGGGGTAACACCTGTAACCAGAATAAGATATTTTTAAGTGTAGGTTTGAGCTGGCGTCCCGAAGGGGCTGTCGGCGTGGCACCTTTGTAAGGCTGTATGGGTGACCCGGATCGAAGTAACTCCAGGTCTTGTCTTCTTTGTAGCTGATCAAGACAGGTAAGATGAAGAAAGGCCAGTCATTTTTCTTGGTTTGGTGGGGAGGGCAGGAAAGTGTTCCTCATACTGCTGGTTGGAATCTCCAAGGGCAAGGATTAGGCGGCAATATGCTTCTCCGTATCTGGTTGGGAGTCCCACGTTCCGCAGCGGCCGGCTCCTGGTACTTGCTGCAGGATTTTCTGTAGTGGGGGAGGTGTATGATTGGCAGTTCGTGGCGGGGGGCTGTTCCGCCGACCGAGGTAATTCGGGTAGTTGACTGGGCTTTCCTCAGTGGGTGTTGCTCTAGTGATCCGGGGGATTCTGGCATGGCTGGGAGTGGAAAGTACTCAGTCTCCCCGGATCTTTGTGGCTCCCTCCTCTTTCATGTGGCACCCCTCATGTTGGGTCGACAGTTAGGTTCAAGGGCTGCTGCGGCCTGACCCCGGGGGTCCGTACAGGGATAGTAGGGTTTCAAGTTGCACCCATTCGGCACGGATCTTTGGCCATATCTCATAACTAGATAAGTATGGTTATGGTAGGCTTCCTCAATTTCAAATTGTCCCACAAATTTTAGCTGGAATTTGGGATTTTTACCTTTCTGTCGCCTTTGATTTAGAAGCCATACTTGGTCTCCTGGGGTGAACGCGGTAGGTAAGTTTGATGCACTTCTTCTAATCTTTCTTTGAGTGCCTGAGCATAGGCGTGCACAGGGAACTGATCTGGTAGTAGGAGATAATAAGTGATCTGATCTTTTAAGCGGAGTTCTCGGCCTAACATGAAAAAATTGGCCGTTTCTCCGGTAACAGAATGGGGGGGGGGGGGGGCCCTAAATTCCTGCATGAGTTGCAGCAAGAGCACATCCCATTCGTTGGGTTGTCTTTTCAGCAGTAGTGATCTCAAGGAATCGCCTAGCACTCGGTTATTCCTTTGTACCACCCCATTAGCTTGTGGGTGGTATGGTGTAGTCCTCGTCTTGTCTATGTTCCACCGGGAGCATAGTTCTTGCATCAGGCAACTCTCAAATTGTTCCCCCTGGTCCGTATGGATTTGTTCAGGGATTCCAAAGCATGAGAACACCCTTTTGTCAAGGGCAGTGGCCACTACAGGTGCCGTTGCATCAGACAAAGCTAACGCGTCTTGCCAGCGGGTAATATGATCTGTCAAAACCAAGACCAAATGGTTCCCTCTTGCCATCTTGGGCAATGGTCCAACCAGGTAAACAGCTAGCTTTTGCCAGGGGCGGCCAGAGTGCATGCGTTGCCTGTGGGGGTTAGGGCAGACTCTTTCGCTTTTGGCGCACTGACATACCTTGCAACTTCTTACGAGGCGCCTGACATCCGCATATACTCCTGGCCAGTACCAGGTGAGCAGTAGTCTCCGTTGGGTCTGGATGAGTCCTTGATGTGCCAATTCATGAATTTGCCACATGAAGGCTCCTCGTACCTCTGTAGGGCAGAGGGTACACCACCGAGACTTCTTCTTGACAGCTACTTGGATCTCCAGGACACCGTTAGGCCTTATGCTCATGGCTGACTGATGGCGAGCTAGTATCCGTAGCTCGCTACTTCCAAATTCCAGTTGCTCTTGGGTCAGAGCGTGATTTCCTAGAACTGCAGCACACATGATGGCTACTTTGTACTGTCCGTCTTGTTGTGCCTTAACTAATGTTGTGTCTGAGGTGGCCATGTGTTGGCTGCCTATAGCCGAGACGACATTACTCAGTGGAAAGGGCGTCCCCTCCTGGTGAGGAGACAGTTCTTCCGCTACCTCGATCTTAGTGGGGCCACCATCCCTTTTCTGGATATGTCGGCACTAACAGCAGGTGTCAGGGCAGCGTCTGCTCAGTCCATCAGCGTTGCCATGGTGCGAGCCATTTTGAAGGAAATTTCTAGCCATCTGGCTTCCTGACTTGTTGGTTCTCTTTTTCCGGCAAAGCCATAACAGAGAGGCATGGTCTGTCCTTAGCTTAAATTTCTGCCCATACAGGTAAGGCCGGAAATGCCATACAGCGATTACTACTGCCATGAGCTTTTCCTGTTGACACAGTAGTTGCATTATGCAGAACCCAGCGTTTTGCTGTAACAAGAAATTACCCTCTCACGAACATTTTGGACCTGAGACAGGACTGCTCCCAGGTCGTCATTACTAGAGTCGGTGTCCAGTATGTTGGACCCTTGGGGTTCAGGGTAGCCTAGAATGGGGGCCGTAATGAGGCTGTTCTTTAAGTGAATAAACGACTGTCCCTGTTCTGGACCCCACTCCCATGAGGTGTTATTCCCCATGAGTCTGGTGAGAGGTTTGGCCACCGTTGCTAAGTCTGGTAGGTACTGGCGATAGTACCCTACCATTCCCAAGAATGCTCGAAAGTTTTTCAGGTCCCGGTGTGAACTCCAGTTGGCGACGGCAGCAACCTTATCGGGGTCGCCAGCTACCCCTTGCTCACTGACTATATGTTCTAAGTAGCGGACCTGCTTCTGTAGTAAGTCGCATTTGTCAGGCTTCAGTTTGAGCCCAGCTTATCGTAACCTGTGGAGAACTTCCGCCAACCACTCTAGGTGGGTGGTAAAGTTCGGGGAGATGACGATTATGTCATTTAGTTAGAGTAGCAGGATTTTCAAATGCAACCAGCAAAGGACCTTGTCCATTAGCCTTTAGAATGTAGCCGGTGCCGAAGTGAGGTTGAACTGCAACACCTTCCACTTATAGAGCCCTGCTAGAGTAGACAGCGCCGATTTCTCGCTGGTGTCCTCGTCCAAGGGTACCTGCCAGTAACCACTGACAAGATCTACTGTGCTGAAGTATTCGCTTCCAGCAAGGGCATCCAGGCTTTTGTCTATCCAGGGCAAGGGGTGAGCATCCAGTTGAGTTACTGCATTGAGCCAATGGTACTCAATACAAAATCGCCACAACCCATCTTTCTTTCAACAAGGACCACTGTAGAACTCCATGCTCCAGTGGCAGGCTCTATCAGACCTTTGCTCAACAGGTGGGCTATCTGTTTTGCTGCTTCTTCTTCCTTTTGAGGTCCGAGCCGGGGAGGGGGGTTAACGAATCGGTTTGGCACCTTGCAGGTGGGGGATACTGTGTTAAAAAACTGGTGCGCCCAATGTCTTGATTTACTGCCCTACTGGTGGCTCCATAGCGTTCCAACAACTGAGCTAAGTGCCTCACCTGTTGGTTGCCTTGGCAATTTCATAATGCTCTCTTGTACAGGTCTTTCAGATGGACAGGCACCTCTGGTACCGAGTCCTGTGTTGCCGGGTGCTCCATGTTCAATTGGTGGAGATAGTCCAGAGTGGGGCAGTGAGCCGGGTCTAGGAGTGTATATCGCCTGATAGTTTGTCCGACTGTTAACCCCAATGGTTGGTTGGTTGGGTTCATGAGCGGCACAATTATTTGCCCCTGTTCGTCCGGACGATTGATGCTGGTAGCCAAAGGGGAGCATCAGGACAACCTTCCACCATGCCCAGTGGTCCGTGATTCTTAGAGTTTACTCATATAAACAGTGTTGCTTCCGAACACGGAGGATGAGTGACAGTTCATACTACTTGTACCTTGTTGACCAGTAGCCTGCCTTGTTGGTCCATGCACTGCAGAGGGTAGCCGTTTACTGTTACCGTTGCTTCACCAATCTGCATCTGACACCCTTTTGATAAACAGAATGGTTTGCCTAGTATGGCGTCTCTGCCTATTTGTCCAACAGTGAAGGTAATATCCGTTTTGATTTCCCTCAGGCGGACAGGGATTGTCACAGTGCCTAGGTAGGGTACCTTCGAACCATCTGTCATGATTCCGTAACAGGGGTCCTGCCTGCAGGGTACGATCGATGGCGGTAGATAAGGTTTGGAAAACTTGTTGCGACAAGACGTTGAGAGTACAGTTAGTGTCCATTAGCACAGAAATAAAACGGCCTTTTATCCTTCCCGGAAGAAAGTAGTTGTCCGGTGGTATTCGACTGGCAGAGCCATCTCTTGGGAGTTTGAGTGTCTCCGGAGTTCGGGATGTCTGTGCATGATACCCACGAGATTTATTCCGTCGGTCCTTTGGTAGTGTAGAGGGGGCTTGCTTCCCTGGCACCAGGTTAAACTGTTATACTCGCTTGAGAAGTTTGTCATTGTGGCGAAACGGCAGCAGAGATTCGCTGGCCGTTGGTTTTGGGAGGATGCTTGTTTTATTCCGGCCTCCTTTGGCAGGGATATAAGGGGGGGGGGGGGTTCTCCGACAGATCTGCTTGTGCTAGACGGGCACTGTCATTAAGTGGCCGCCCGTGCTTGCCCGTACATGGTATTACATGCCCAACATTGATCACCTTGGAATCTGGAAATAGCAGGGCACACTCGTGTACGGTGAGGATAGAATGCCAATGATGGCATCTTCATTAATTTCACTAGTGAGGAAGTTAACGCTCGTTCTCAGCCCACGAAGTTGCAAGTTCATTCGCAGTGTGCAGTGAAAGGGGATCTACATCCGTCAGCCATGAGTCCATGCACCTCACTACTCTGCAACGTGTTTCTCACTGATGGTGGCAGTAGCTGATACAGGTGTTTTGACAGCAAGTTGGTTGTGCAGCCTGTTTCAATCAACAAGGCTGCTGGCATACCGGCTAATCTTTCAGCCAGGAAGTAGCTGGCTTGGTAGGGTTGTTCTAACAGTGGTGTTACCGTTTGTACTCTCTTAGGGGGTTGTTCACTCATCTCCAGAGTTACAGGACTAAAAGAGGTTTTGGGGGCTATCTGGCTTGCCCAGCTGCAGTCAGTGGCTGGCATAGGTATTGCCCGAGCGGCGGAGGGGAAGCTACTTGTCTGGCTGTTGTCAGCGACCATAGCTCACCAGCCAAAAACTTCAGGCTGTCCATGACGGCTGTCATAGGGTCCGGTATAGCAGGTGTAGGGAAGTGGTGTGTCTGCGCCACTGGAGTAGTGGTGGATACATGGTGGGACGGGCTTTTGGCAACCGTCCTCAGCCAATCCTCTTCCTCTTCATCGTTATCCTTTTCTACCATTCGTACATGAGCCTGGCGTCTTTCAAATGGCTTTTTGATTTGCAGGTACTCGTTACCGGAGCTGACTGCTTCAGCTATGTTAATGGGCTGTATGGCCAACAAGTATCTCTGCAAGTAGGCGTTTCCGACTGTGGTACTGAAAATATCCAGCATCATCCTCTGCATGGGTTGGTGAAGTATATCAGCATACGAAACACGCACTAGGCGCTCTACTTCGCTAGCATGCTCTTGGAGCTACGCCCTGTGTTGTCAGCAAAGGCTGGTCAGCCGGGACATATCTTCCCTTGGTGTTAGCCCAAAACATGCTCGCATTGCAGTGAATATACCCTGCAGATGTGGAGGCTTTCCACAGTCTAATGCTCTACCCCGTACTGCATCTTTCAAGTGTAACATGGCCGCGTTCTCTGGCCACTCGTTCATTTCTGCCACTTCCACAAATCTGTTGATGAAGTAGTCAATGTCTCTGTCACTGTCGAACTTTGGAGCTTTGAAATACTGTATGGGAATGTGACAATGACCAGCTACAGGTCGACCTATTTTATTATATTCAGGCCAAACTCTAACATTATTTATATGTTTATATTGTGTGCTCATCCATCCTATTTTCATACATTTCTGTACATGTGCTTGGGCAGCCATCCATGCGATGGAGACTGCCCCCTCTGTTCTATGACTAGTTATATTGGCCTTTTACCAGCCAACCAACCTTACAGGCATGGCCTGCTTTGTCTTGTTTGCTGCCACTCATTATTATATAACCTTTTCTGTATAAATATGCATGTACGATAGTAATAAAAGCAGAGTTAGCCTGACACTCTCACTTGCTTGTTGATTCTTATTGCATAAAGCACTTATGCAAAGCACCAGTGGCAAAGCAGAAAACATACAAGTAAGCTCTCACATACAGATTGCGCTGATAGATGAACTGACAGGTTCAAACACTTGCACAATAACTTGGGCAAATAAAGCAGCTCTTGGACAAGTCGACTAGTAACTAAAATAATAGTCAGTAGAAAGTGTTCAGTCGATTCGACTTACACTGCACTCGACCTACGGGCCAGTGATACTGGAACGATTATTTGAGCTGCTAGCTCGACCCGACGCATCTATTCCACCAAATAGAAAATCAGTGGAAAGTGAGGGAGTTGTGACAACTCCTCACTGTGTATTGCTTGCGGGCGTACAACGCTGCAAATTCTACTCTACCGGTTTAGATCGCTGACCTTGGGCGAGTTGGAGGCGTACACTGCACTGTTTGTAAACACTTACTACTGTGGGCCGCTGTACAGGTGAGAGCTATAACTCCACCCTAAATTCCTGTACATTGGTGGCAGCAGTGGGATTGAGAAGAACCCACACAAACGACCCACAGGAACGGTGAATACGAGTAGGAGGCAGCAAGCGCGGAGCATGGCGAGCAGACGACGAGCACTCAGCTCTGACAGAGGTGACTCTCCCCTGCAGATAATGGGCACCCTTACTGACATTCTCGACCAAATGTCAACAAACAACGGAAGGGACCGGTTCAGAGTACCCCAGTTCAATGGCGAAGGGGATGTCGGATACTTCATCCAGAGGTTCGAGGAGGTGGCATGAGCAAACAGGTGGCTGCCAGAGGAATCGACCATCCACTTGAGACAGGCCTTAACGGGAAAGGCCGAACAGTGTGGAAGGGGGATTAACGCCACGGCCATCACCCAAGCCCTACGAGCAAGCTTCGGCTTGACACGTACAGAGGCCCAGACGAAGCTGACCACCTATAGGAAAGCACATCGAGAAACATTACGAGAGCATGCACTCCAAATTGAACGACTGGTAGAAGCCGCATATGGAGACTTGCCGATCAGAAATAGGGTCGAACTTACCCTGCAAACTTTCCAAAACACACTAGGACACGTGTACCTCCAGCGACACTTGTTGGCGATACGGCCCGCTGATCTAGAGGAAGCTGTCCAGGCAGGGAACGAGTTCCTGCAGGTTCAACATCAGGCTCCAGTACAGTCGAGCGTTCGAACCATCCAAGAGGGAGAACGAGAGGACCCACCACCTACACCAGAACCCACACTGAAATGTCAAGAGGTGGAAGATCCCCTAGCCAAGTTGTTAAAAACGATTGAGCATCTGAGCAGAGATAGCCAATCTGAAGGACGACGCCAATAAACTTCCCCTCCGGCGCTGTTGGGGTTGCCAACGCACAGGGAATGTCAGAAGCCAGTGCAAGACAGCACCTTGGCATTCACGCCAGGGAAACGAGTACGGCCGGCAGTAGTAGGAGCCCCTACTGGCTGCAACAGGGCCCCCACGAATCATCGACCTCGAGGAGGACGAATCAGGCCACCCCTTCCACTGAGCAACAGGTTCAGTCCCCTGGCCACAGAAATGATGGACGAAGAGGAGGAAGAGGGAGGAGAGGAGATAACCGAAAGGAGTCACTCAAGGCCACCTCCCCCAGTACAACGGGAAGCTAAGAAAAGGAGCTGAACCCCACCAGTAGTGACCCAGAAGCCACCCATCACCATACACCTCAACCAGGTAGAAAGACCTGATAAGTCGAGTTACTACTTGCCAGGACATGTGGAGGGACGGACGGTCACGTACCTAATCGACACAGGATGCAACACAAATCTCTTGTCCAAGAGGGTGTTCGATCTACTCACCCCTCAGATCCAGCTCAATCTCCAGGAATATGACTCACATGGACTAATGGCAGACGGAACTAGGCTACCCTTCTACTGCTTGATCACCCTGACCAGACGGATACGCCACGTCAAGTATGAGGAGACATTCGTCGTGAGCCAAATTAATGAGGACGTGATCCTCGGTATGCCTTTTTTAGCAAAGCAGAATTGTCAAATGGATTTTGACCGACCCACTCTCCACGTGCAAGGGAAGGAACTGACATGCACCGACAGGCATGGCAGAGACCAGGTATCCAAAGTGCAGGTACAGAGAGACGTACACATCCCTCCACAAACGGAAGCTACCGTACCTTGCCACCTAGCTAGCCGGACCCCCTGTGAACAAGGAGTCATAGAGAGCAGAGAGGGAGGGCTGTTGATAGCCACTAGCATCAATTCCCCTGATGAACGGGGACGAGTGTTGGTTTGGTGCCTGAACCCCTCGCAAGATAGCATCCGAGTCCCTGCGGGAGAAGTTATCAGAACTTTTACAGGGATCAGACCCCGCAAAGTACAGTCATTACACGGCCCCAGACAGGAGAAAGAATCTCGGAGTGGAGACCTACCCCCTCACCTCGTGCAGCTATTCACTCAGGCGAGGAAAGGGGGTCAGAACACGCGAGAGGAGTGCCAGCTCCGAGACCTCCTTGTTTATACCAAGAAGTGTTTAGTCGGCACGATGGAGATATCGGGCCTACCCCCAGCGCTGAACACTCCATCCCTGTGGTACCAGGAACCCGACCTATACGCTTACCTCCCCATCGCCTGGGAGCAGAAAAGGAAGCCGAGGCAGAAAGACAGGTCAAGGAACTACTAACCAAGAACCTCATCGAGCCCGCCGACGGGGCCTGGAGCTCCCCAGTTGTACTAGTGCAAAAAAAGGATGACTCCTGGAGATTCTGCGTCGACTATCGCAAGTTGAACAATGTCACGCAACAGGATGCCTACCCTATACCTCGCATTGATGACTCCCTGGATGCCTTAGCCGGTAGCCGATACTTCAGCACCCTCGACTTGACCAGCAGATACTGGCAAGTACCCCTGGATGAGGACGCCCAGGACAAATCTGCCTTTATCACCCGTAGCGGCCTCTGGAAATGGAACGTGTTGCCGTTCGGACTCACCTCGGCCCCTGCAACATTCCAACGGCTCATGGAACGAGTATTGAAAGGACTCCACTGGAAGACATTACTCCTCTACCTAGATGACGTAATAGTTATCGCCCCCGACTTCACGTCACACATACAGAGGCTAAAAGAGGTGTTACAGCGACTCCAGAGTGCCCACCTAAAGGTGAAGCCCTCCAAGTGCGAGCTCCTGAGCCCACAAGTACGATACCTAGGACACATAGTCGGCGCCAAGGGTGTGGCCACTGACCCAGATAAAGTGGAGGCAGTGAAAAAGTGGCAGGCACCTCAAGATGTGAAGGTGTTACAGGCCTTTTTGGGAACTGCTGGCTATTACGGGCAGTACCTGCCCGACTACGCCACCACAGCAAATCCACTCACCGTCCTGACAGGAAAGGATATCCCCTGGAAGTGGAGCATGGCCGAACAACAGTCGTTCGAACAGCTGAAGTTAGGACTCAGCTAGGCCCCCATGCTAGGGTACCCAGACCCCACACTTCGCTACATCCTGGATACAGATGCTAGTGCTGTCAGAGTAGGCAGAGTTTTGTCACAGGTCCAGGAAGGACAGGAGAGGGTCATCGCGTATTACAGTAAAACCCTTTCCCCTGCAGAAAGGAACTATTGTGTAACGCAAAGAGAGCTGCTAGCAGTGATTAAAGCCGCCAAACACTTTCGGCCATACCTCTACGGCCAAACTTAGGGGGATAGGCTCCCTGAAGTATGGCCGTAACAGGCGGCAGTGGGGCTCTGGAGGCACATTAAATAGAGGTATAGCCCTGTGGGAGGGGCTGAAGGCCCACTGTGTCTCGAATCCTGAATTAACAGGATACTGTGGTACCGCTTAGTCGGCTCGACTGTAGGTCGTATAATACTACATCGAGTGCTACGTGGATGATAGTCCACACCTAGTCAGCGTGGAATGGCAGAGTTAAGTCCATATCCTGGAACGCTGGTGAACAGGCAAGGCTGGTGAAAACGGTCAAAGTTCATATACCCATAGCAAAGTGGGGTATGGATCAGACCGTCGGTTACCTCTAGGGGCCTAATCCGCTCTAACAGATCAAGGGGATCGCTATCGACTGGGTCACCGGCCGGTTGGTTCGCATATGCAGTAAATCCCTTAGGGTTGCGCGACCAGCTCAATGTACAGTCAGGCCCTAGTAAGCCAAAAGCGAATAGGTTAGTAGGCGAGCTAGGTGGAAAGGTACTCAGCCTAGGTTGCGCGCACGACTCCGAGATGAGGTGGGAGGCCGAAGAGTATAAGCGGTGAATTCAAGCTGCGGACGTACCGTGCCTCCCTCCGCTGGTTATGTAGGAGGGAGCCCTCCCACCAAATAGCGCGATGACTCGAGACGCTAACTGAGTTTAAGTACAAACTCGATCACCGTCCCGGAGCCCAGCATGGAAATGCCGACGGCCTCAGTCGACAGGACCCCTGTGCGGACTGTAAGCAGTGTCGCTTGATAGGACAGAGAGATGGGGGACTCACCCATGCCGAGCTCACCCCAAGGGGGCCAGCGGAGCGAAGGGAACGAACAGATGGGGGACCCACCCATGCCGAGCTCACCCCAAGGGGCCAGCAGAGCAAAGGGGACGCACAGATGGGGGAACCACCCATGCCGAGCTCACCCCAAGGGGGCCAGCAGAGCAAATGGAGCAGACAGATGGGGGACCCACCCATGCCGAGCTCACCCCAAGGGGGCCAGCAGAGCAAAGGGGACGAACAGATGGGGGACCCACCCATGCCGAGCTCACCCAGAGAGGGCCAGCAGAGCAAAGGGGACGAATAGATGGGGGACCCACCCATGCCGAGCTCGGCCCAAGGGGGCCAGCGGAGCGAAGGGAACAAGTGAATGTGACGGTCACCAACCCCGCGAGGAACGCACAGGAGTTGGCACAGGCACAACGAGAAGGACTCCACCCCGTGGCCCAGATCTACGCCGCAGTGAAAGCAGAGAGACATCTCCCTCACAGAGAGCTGAAGAAGGAGACACGGAGTTGCGGATTCTGCACGACAGACTCGACGCCATGAGCTTCCGACCAGATGGGACACTGGTCATCACTACTGAACACCAAGGGCGGACCAGAACATGTGTAGTATGCCCACCCGCCTGGCGCCACAAGGTCGTATGGGATACACACTTGTTGGCGCACGCAGGGATAAACAGGACACGCCACCGACTGCAAGTAGACTGGTATTGGCCAGGCATGTCAGGGCTAACACGCAGACTCGTGAAGAGCTGTGAAGTGTGCCAAGTGGCAAAATGAAGCAACCGACCCGCCGCTCCAGACGGCCAGAGGTTGTTCGCCGGTCGGCCATTCCAGAAGCTAGCTGTGGATCTCGCGGGACCCCTACCCCTCACCAAGCAAAAAAAACCGGTGGATCCTAGCGCTCACTGATCACTTTACCCGTTGGCAAGATGCCATAGCGCTGCCGGAAGCCACCGCCCCCACCGTGGCCATAGCACTGGATGAGAGAGTGTTCAGCTACTGGGGCCTCCCTGAGCAGCTACAGTCGGACCAAGGCGCCCAGTTTGAGTCCACCTTGCTAGAGGAGCTCTGTACCTTATGGAGTGTCCGCAAGACACGGACTACACCCTACCACCCCCAAGGGAATGGCATGGTCGAGAGGCAGAACCGCACGCTAGGAGACGCCCTGCGGACACTCATACTAAATAAGGGAGAAGACGAGTGGGACACCCTGCTCCCCCCAGATCATGCGGGCTTGTAGAGCTACGCCCAACTCAACTACAGGAGAAACCCCAAATCTGATGATGCTGGGACGGGAGGTGCGGCTGCCAGATCAGCTGATTGGATCACGCCCCTCTTTGGACCCCTATCATACGACAGAACACACCCTCCGGGTGCAGGGAGACCTGGCTATAGCGCATGAGTATGTGCGGAGCCAGCAGGCCAAGCTCCGCCAGTAACAGACAGGGGAACCCCCCCCCCCCCCCGCTTCGGTAGAGACGAACGGGTGGTTATCGAAAATAAGAGGCGAACGAAGGGGAGTAATCCCAAGTTACAGCCTAGCTACATAAGGCCATACACTGTAACAGAGACATACCCTAACCACACCTACCGACTTGAGCGGAGCGGGCAAGGGTTCACCCAGAATGGGCGCCGGCTGAAGGCCTACAGAACATGCAAAGAAACAGTGGGAAGGGCACCCCCTAGCCGTGAGCAAGCCGTCCGGCCAAATATGAGAGGGGCATACCAGAGAAGGATGCCCAACCCCCCAACAGACTGCATGGAACCGCCACCCGAGGTCCCCAGAGAAAGGAGACCAACAGAGCCACCCGCTCCTGAAGCACCAGTAGAGAGGGCACCACCACCCGAGGTGCCCAGAGAAAGGAGACCGGCAGAGCCACCCACTCCTGAAGCACCAGTAGAGAGAGTAACATCACCAACACCACCTGTAAACCCACCTGACATATACCTCCCCGAGCCGGCAGTAGAACTACCACCAGCACCAATCATACCCCCAGTAGTGGAGGCACCCCCTGCAGAGGACGCCGACTGCCCCCCCCCCCTCAACGCAGGAACTGGTGGAAACGAAGAAAGGGGAAGGCCGATGAGAGTAAGGAAACCTCCAGTTAGATTCACTGACTACCAGTGCTACCAGACTAGGGGAAAGGAGAGCTTTTCACCACAGGGGATGCAGGTAAACAGACCGAAACGGGAGCCAAGAGGACGAGTAGAGAAAATTGTATATATACCATGGACCAACTCTGCTGAAACTCGGTTTCGACTAGGTTTAAATAATCAAAAACAAACAGCAGACAAGTTCGGTGGGGGTAGCTGGCAAGGGGTGCAAACCAATATACCCCAGGAGCAGGCAACTAACAAGGTTGGCTGCGGAAAGACAACCCCCACCAACAAAACAACCACCACAAAAAATTGGAAAGAGTGGGTAACTTCGCTCGGAAAACCCAACCGGGAATATCCAACCCAAGAGGGGACAACTTCGCAAGAACCACTCACCGAAATACAACAACTACCTATGATCGACAGGGGGAGGAGCCCAGACACAACACGTCACACCACGTGGTTGTTGAAACAAAGAGAGCCAAAAATCAGCGGCAATACAAAACACCCTAACACAAATAATATTTGCACAGTCAGCAAACTACCAGCTAGCTCCAACAACACATCAACTACGATCGACATGGCAGAATATAATTCTGGAAGTTTATCTACCGAGGAGGACCCGACAGTGATCGATGCTATTTTAGCCGAACCAGAAAAAAGACAACCAAGGATAGCACACAAAGAGATGGCTACATCACCAGCCAGAATAGGCCGGATCAAAATTAAACAGGAAGGTGCAGCTAGGTGCCGCGCCCGACAACCGCAGCCACCGACACCACCAGCTCCCTTCTATGACTATCAACCCAGAGAATCATGGCTGACAACGGAGACGAATAAACTGATAAAGAAAGCAGGGAAGCCAACAACCGACCCAGAGAAAAGGGAGTGCGAGGTGTGTAGAATACAGCTAAATAGGAAGCGCATGAGCTACCAGGTACGGCAGCACTTCGTGTTTTTTTATTGTAAATGTGGACACAAAAGCGTGTCGAGAGACACAGTATTAAAACACATTCGACAGCAGAATCGTTCGGTCGAGCATGGAGGGCCAAACAAACCATTGTATGAAGTCGACCAAGCGTCATACACCGACTTCTGCAACTACATGAACTGGCAGGACCCGCCACTTTTTGGCGTAACTGCACCGACAAAGGAACGATCCAGCAGTCCGGCCCACCAAAAGGGAATCAAAAGAAGATTGGGAGAGCGAACCGATAACACATCACAGAAAGTGATAAGGATAGATCTTGGAAAAGAAAGAAGGAGAAAGGAGAGTGCGTGACGAGTCGAGTAGGAGAGAGACACAGGAAAGAAGCAGGCCCTATCGACCTCGAACCAACAGTAGAGAACGATACAATGAGAGACAGCTAGAGGAAGAAAGAAAGGAAGAACGATATCGGAGGATCAAGAGGTATGAAGCCGGACTTTACATAGCCACCCGTGAGGCCTTTAAGCAACGGCAGAAGGTGGAAGAACTGAAAGAGTCGATCCAGAAAGAAAGAGAACAGTACTAGAGTGAGTTACCACAGGACATTCCCCATTTATTAGATAATTGGCCCTACGAGCGCCAATGGGCGGCGTGTGTAGGGGAATGTGACAATGACCAGCTACAGGTCGACCTATTTTATTATATTCAGGCCGAACTCTAACATTATTTATATGTTTATATTGTGTGCTCATCCATCCTATTTTCATACATTTCTGTACATGTGCTTGGGCAGCCATCCATGCGATGGAGACTGCCCCCTCTGTTCTATGACTAGTTCTATTGGCCTTTACCAGCCAATCAACCTTACAGGCGTGGCCTGCTTTGTCTTGTTTGCTGCCACTCATTATTATATAACCTTTTCTGTATAAATATGCATGTACGATAGTAATAAAAGCAGAGTTAGCCTGACACTCTCACTTGCTTGTTGATTCTTATTGCATAAAGCACTTATGCAAAGCACGAGTGGCAAAGCAGAAAACATACAAGTAAGCTCTCACATACAGATTGCGCTGATAGACGAACTGACAGGTTCAAACACTTGCACAAAAACTTGGGCAAATAAAGCAGCTCTTGGATAAGTCGACTAGTAACTAAAATTATAGTCAGTAGAAAGTGTTCAGTCGATTCGACTCACACTGCACTCGACCCTACGGACCAGTAATACCGGAACGATTTTTTGAACTGCTAGCTCGACCCGACGCATCTATTCCACCAAATAGAAAATCAGTGGAAAGTGAAGGAGTTGTG
>CALYOO010000356.1:0-37334 GCA_945261195.1 Cryptosula pallasiana
GAATGCTGACAATCAGAAAACATTATTAAAACTAACAATTCAAAACAATTTTGAGACAGTTTTGAAAATGTCTAAAGTCGTAAATATTAACCATTTTTTAAAAAAAAATTAAGAAAAAGGTATGGGAACAAGATCTCACACAAAGATTAGTTAAAGCCCAATGGACTGAAGAACTAATGCTCAAGTTTAAACCTATTATTTTACGCTATATTCAAACAGATGAATGTTTATATTCATCTATTACTTCGTTTGAAGTTATGTTATGGCTTTTTCAAGAACATAAACTTTAATATATACAATCATACAATATTTAATTTCTATTCAATGTACATATATATATATATAGCTATCGAAAAAGTTATCGAAACTTAAATGCCATACATTCAAAATTTAGATGTCATATAAGCTCAAATTAAGTTCGAGTTATGTAAAAAATTATCAAAACTAGAATGGCACACATTCAAAATCTATATGCCATATAAGGCCATGACAAGTCACTCATTAGGTTTGTGTCAACGCCCAGGTGCAATGTGAGACTCCTCCAAAACACAAAATCCGACCGACCGAGTGCAATCTGCTGAAAAAATAAAAAATAAAATGAAATATTTACCTCCCTATTCACTCCTACCATTGTTCTAAAAATAAATATATTGTAGAAAATCCTACCGAGTCAACTCTTGTACATGACCAAAACTCTTTGCACTGCAGTTTTCTAATTGTGTTGGCTGTTGCTGTTTGTTTCACAAAATAATTCGCAAAATTCCTTAGAAACCTTGACATAGTCTGAGTGAGAACGCTACATGACACATTATCCCCATTGACTAATGACTATATCTGTGGTATTAGCCTATACTAGTGTTCATGTACAGAGATGCATATGATTTGGCTTAGTCTCGGCCTATTTTCATTCCCTAGCCTGACTTCCTTTTGTTAGAAGCAGATCACATGATCTACTATGCATCTGGCAAATTGTTAAATCAGGGCTTCAACAACCAAGGCTACATTCATTGGCAATCAGCATGGCGGAGGAAGAGGTGGCCATAGCAGTGTGTGTTGTGGTAAACAATGATTTGAAGAGAGAGTTTGCCATTCACCTCTGTCCAAATCTTGCTACCATTGCTGAAACTAAAGATGCTGTGCTCTCAGGACAAAATGATTGTGGGGATGGCTTCCTGCTTTCACCAAAGGAGGGCCACTCATTCAAGTTCTATGTACGTATTTATTATTATTATTATATTATTATTAATTATTATTTATTATTGTATCTATCTTCTTCTACTACTACTATCTTCTTCTACTACTTCCTACTACTACTGTCAATCATCTATTACTAGTAGTAGATATATAGAACAACTACTACTGCTAGTAGTAGTATCAGTTTTCTAATTATCATTTTAAATATTTAATATTATATAAATAATAAATAAATGATATATATATATAATATTTAATTAATAATAATAAATATATATATTTATATTTATAATTTTAAAATTAAATATTTTTTTAATATATAATAATCAAATTATTATTTATTTATTATATTGGTGCAGTAGCATTACCTACTTGCTTTAATAAAGTAGTTACTTCCGACTAAGTCAGTAGATTGATACTGCTACTAGTAGTAGTGGCGTGGTGGAGCAGAGAGGAATTTTTTATTCACTGTGTCTGCTGCTACTACTAGTAGTAGTAGAGGGCAGTATCCTTCTACAACTGCAGACTCAGAGGGACTACTACTATACCATCATTCATACTTTAGTAGATGATAATACAATGCTTTTGTTGTGTTGTTGCTTGAAGAAATACTGCCAATTGAATGATGAACTATATATATTATAATATTACTTACTTTCATTTATTATATACAAAACAAAGATTACATAGCAAAATTTATTAATAATAATATAACATTTATTTAGAATAATTTAGTAATTAATTTGAAGGAAAAAATAGTATTGATCATCCAGCACTGTGAATTTTTAGATATCAAAGAGCAGCAAGGCAGAAAAAATCATCGTATCTGGGGACTGCAAGTTGCAATCTGTCCTTGGATTTGGTACATATATGCACATCCACCTCCACCAAAATGTCGAAGTCAGCAAACCCTCAGTGAATATATTTCAGGTAAATAAATTTTTAATTGTTGCATAATAGTTATATACACAAAAAAATGTGAATCCGTACCTTATTGTCACGGAATGAACAGCGTAAATACACAGCCTCATTCAACAAGCTTCTTACATCAATGTTTTCTGTGTAGAATGTTTAGGACTTATCTTAATATTTCTAGGATTTGTTTTTATTTATTAATCCTTCCAAGTTTAAAAATAACTTCACAAGGTACACACATACTGTTGGGAATACTTACCTAGTAAATGGAACTGATCTCCGTTATTAGCGAATGATGAGTGCAAGGAGCCGTTTACAGAAACCTTCACTACGAACTGCTCCAAACAAAAAGTCTGAATTGTTCAATCAACTGGTCACAATGATTCCTGGCTGGTCGGAAAATTCACTAGCAAGCGGTGCCAAATTTTTGGACCTGCTAACAGATATAATCTGGAAGGTATGTATCACTGTGGTGTAAAGCAATACATTGAAACTATTTTCTTACAGCTCAAACACACTGTTTATTTATCATGTAAATTTTTTGAGTATATAAATCACCAGCTGTAGGTTGTCTTTGAATTTCAATGTTTTTATAGCAATAATTGCGTCTTCATCTATATTATTAATTATTATACTTTTCAGATCATCAATTGCTTTGCTCACATTATCAATGGGAAAATTCTGCACTCTTAGGTTATTGTTCTGCAGTTGGCTGATGCTTCAATAAAATGTGTGCATAACGCTGAGCACCCAATTGGGTAGATCCATTACAATTCCCTTGCTATTAAATGTTTCATGTATCATGGAATGATAATGTGGTATCTACTATGCAGGTGTCAGCATTTCTTCAAACATGGTAAGCTGCGTGTTTGGCATATTATGGTTTTAATCTAACACATTTCTCTGTGACTAATGCTACAGAGGGCGAGGTTGAGCTTCAGGCTTTTGCTGGTGACCACATCCAACAATGTTGGGTGAATTTGGTTTGCTCTGCCTTTACACCTTTCAATTTTTCACTGCAATTTAACCTGGAACCTTGAAGTCAGCTTTCCTCACACAGTTGAAGAGGATATCAATATAGTTGATGCTAGCCATGTGTAGATGGGATTGCATATATATTGTTTTTTTCTGTGCATTTAAATTTCTGGCTGAAATGAAATGTTTATGGATTATGTTAATTTTTATGCTTTCAGCTTGACCCTCATCACCGTAAAGGAAGATTGAAGCTTCCAGATTACTTCTCTGATGTTGTTGGGTTGAATCGCCCTGAAGATTACAAGCATGCTGTGCAGGACCTTTCTCGTGATTGGCTGCAAGAGAAGCATGGGCTACTTCTTTCATGCATTGACTATGTGAGTAGAACAAATACATAATTGGAGACTGGGAGATTGTAAAAGTTACAGGATATTTTACAGACTGATATTATATCATGACCTTTGAACTCTTGTTTCATTGAGCAAGCTGTTACGGCCTGGCTATTATGTACCATGATTGCAACTCTGCTGGCCTGTAATAGAACATGAAAATCTCATATTTGGTCTTCATACTTTCCTACCACACATGAACAGTCAAATGCCAGCATTTTCACAAAATACAGCCTTTGTCTGCTGTACGTCTTTGCATAGATGTGAATTATGATATGCCATTGCATCAATTTGGTGCAATGTATTCTCTAATAATAAACAACTGTCTTTTTAGCACTGGATGGCTCAAGATTCCTATGCTAGTATGAAGTCAGCAGTTCAAAGTTTGGCGCTCCAAGTGCAGGTTATCATCCTACAGCTACAGAAAGCTGCAGATCGAAAGCGAGAGTTGTGTGAAATAGAAAGACCATCACCAGACTTTGAAATAATCCGTCTACCAGTTCAGCAAAATACACCTGATGATCTGCAGCCAATACTCCAGGTTATTGACAATGTGGAACCTTATATCTACAAAATGATCAACTCTGCACTTCCCAGGGAGAGAAGAGAACGACATCAGCTGCTGCGGAAGCTGAAATCTGTTGGTCTCAGCGAAGCAGTTGTTTTGTATAACTGTACACACCGAGGCAATCATGAGAACATGTATTTCATTTGGCGAGAGGATGTCGATGCAGAGAATGCAGCACAGAAGCAGACGGAGCTTGTACAAAACATAAATTCTCAGGTACCAAAGTACCACAGCGTGCTCGTGAAGAAGATATTTATGGAAAAAGCGTCGATGCTAAATATGAAGCCCATGTATTCCAGGTATCTTTATCAGCTTGCTACAGATGATGCATCTGCACCCCAAACTGCAGCCATTCAGACTGTAGATTATCGTCTCATGGACTATATCAAACGGGGGACCCGGAAATAGTGTTAGATCTACGGAGTGTAAAGAGAAACCCTGTATATTATGAGGATTTCTTCAATTTAGCTGCCGCTACAATTGAAAACACCATTGGTACAGCGGTGGATGATAGACGACATGAAGCTGTTGTGCACATGGCAGCGGCAATGTCTGGTGCTCAGTTGTATAGGTATGTGACAAATTCAATTATTAGAGCAACCGCAAAACTTGTGACTCAAATGATATGAATCTATTAAGAAATAAATGACACGGTAATGTAACTGTGATATCACGTTCACTGTGAAGGAGAAACTCTAATTTTATTTTCTACCATAGGGATGTACACAAACCAGCTAATTGATTTATGTGCATCAGGTTTTATCATTTCGTAACAGCTTCAACTCGCATACCTATTTCGTAGAAGTGTAAAAGAACAGTGCGATCCTGAAACTGCCATTCCTTCACTTTCGTGGTTCTTAACACAGTTTGCTCCCAAACATCCTCGATACAAATCTGACTTCACAGGACGTCTCAAAGTCAAGCGCATGGTGCAGTCTCGTCAACTCAGAAACACCCACCAGGATGCTCATTATGGAAGTGCAATATTCAGGTAATCTCCCTCTAAAAGCTAGTAATTATGTGGAAAATAGACACCTACATGTAAATGCCACTAAAATCATTGTGAGACTAGAATATTTCTCTAAGACAATTAGCAAAGTACTCCTTTACATCCAGAATGGGAAATTCGGCAAAAAGTGTTATTGTCACCTGTACGGTATAATTCAGCTTTCTGTTGATTGCAGATATTTGAAGGAGTTGGCAGTAGAACATCGTCAACACGTTGACATGTATTGCTTAGATGACAAATGCAAGATTGATATTGGCGAGCCTGGTCTTCCAATAGCAGCTGTCGATCGGGGGAAGAAGGTGTGTTAAATTTAATAATTCCAAGCAATAATTCCAACATTGACTTTCTAGCATTGGTGCCACCGTATGCAGTCACATTTGCTATGATATTTCAATAAATGAGCGCTAAATAGTTTATTTTGTCATCGAAAGATTATCAGCAATTTGCTTCATTCATGTCACAGGTCTTGGTTGCTGAAGGAACTACGTTTCAGGTGGCTGACCATGACTTTTCAAGGGGATCCTTTACACCCTCAGTGACTTTGAAAGTCAATATTCCAGACGAGATCGATGGTTCCTGGTATGGTGGTGATGTTCACATTGGCATCAAGTGCTCTGTATTTCAGCCTTCATCGCCAGTACGACACTGTCTGGAGTTGGAAAAAAATATGCCATCACTAGGCAAACCCATCACGCTGCTGTATAGTGATGGAGGGCCAGACCATAGGTACGGTTATAAATTTCACTCTTTGACCAATGTTTTATAACAAATGTGTTGCAGTTGATTGCCATCATCTAATGAGATGAATTGCTATTTTTAGATGCACTTATCTAAGTGTGCAGGATAGCCTGATCTATCTGTGGCATAAGCTAGACTGTGACATGTTAGTATTGGCAAGGACACCGCCAGGATGGAGTTTCAAGAACCCAGCCGAAAGGATTATGTCACTGCTTAATCTTGGCCTCCAAAGTGTTGGAATAATGAGAGAAGAATCTGCAGATTGAGAGAGAAAAATTGTCAAGTTAGTACAAACATCTCTTCATTTGTTTATCAGCCATGTGTGTGTCCCAGAACTAAGCTGTCAGCTCTTAAACATTTGCCAATCTTGGATATGGTCAAAGGACTGTTCTAATGTTAACAACCATTTTTATTGATCAGGTGTAACAGCATGAAAGAGATGAGAGCAATGGCTGAACAACATGGAGCAGAGTTTAAGGATGGCTATTTGGCAAGCATCAAACCTGCTCATGACTTGCTAATTAAAGTGCTGAGACGTCTACAATGGAAGGAGCAGTGTTTAGAGGCAAGTACAAGTATTGTTAATGGCTCACATAGTCTGGGCTCAACCCAAAAGCTTGGAGTTGTGTACACGTGTGCAGGGGGTGGGAGTGCACACAACTCCAAGTTTGTTGTCTGAGTCCAGACTATGGCTCACTGTGTTGGAAGTGTATTTATTATAATTAGTCTATTCATGATATAATATTACCTGGAAATGTGTAAATGCAGGTCGATGACATGACATGCTCTGAGGATGAAATGTCTGCTGTGTATGAGCATCTGAGAAATTTTATCGACTGCTCAATAACTCAGGGTGACACCATGGTGGATATGAAACACCGTACCAAACTTACTGAGTTCTACAAGAATCACGTTAAGAGTCGACACTATTTCTTCTCCATCAAAAAGTGTGGCGATCAACGCTGCCCAGTGTGCTTCGAGCGTCGTGTTGAAGCTGCAGTTTACCACCTGCCAGATCCAGAACCTGATGACACTGGTGAACACTACAAGTCCTTCCAGGTAGGCACAGTGTGGTAAACTACCTCTTGGTAGTTGCAGCTTTACATTTTCTTCTTCATGTTTGATTTCCATTGTTGTGATAATTATTATTGATCGTAACCATTGTCATATCTTCACTTTGTTTTGGCGTTACAATGTTTGTGAAATTTAAGAAATCCATGGACAGGAAACGTCGGAAAAATACAGGCCAAGTCTCCAAGCAAAGCCCAAGCAACCCAAAGCACGCACAAGGGTGAATGAAGCTGGTGAGCCGCAACAGGAGTTGGAAGATCCCAATCCCATCTGCACCACTACGGCACAGACAGCAAAATGTGTGAAGAGATGTTTGAAGTGTGGGGAGTGCGGCAAGCCAAGAGTAGGTTAATCTTTGCTCACTGAGTCCTGAGTATGATGTAACATATGTAATTAAATATGAACAATCTTTGATTTGGTAGCTATGTAGGTATTTGTGACATGTTTTACCTTTTGTTCAAAGTTCAGCATATTTTTTATGACAATCATTGTGTTAAAAATCTTCAAACAGAACTATTAATTGTGCAACAACAAAGGTACAAAATATTTGTGCTTTGTCCTCGCTAGCAGCGAACAATATGAGCTTCTGTTTCAGGTTCTGTATGCGAGAAGAAACCTAAATGCCCGGGAGTTCACCCTTCTTGATCGTGCTCTAGAAGGAATGGACTTCACATGTGGATCAATCATCCAAGATTACGTCACTGAAGTGAGCTCAGTGCTGAACAAGGTAAGCAGAAACTATGGTCACAATGCGTTAGATTTTTTGAGAGGGAAACCAACGGCTCACAATAGTGCATATATTTTAGTAATGTCTCGATCATTATTTTATATTTTAAATTCAAATAGGTCCACCTCGATATGTTGATACAGATTGAATATTGATCTTGTTTTTCTGGTAGGGTTTTGCAACATTGTTGTATCATCACATTCCTTAACCACCTGGATGGTGGAGAAATTCCTAAAAATATTAATCACTTGTTCAATTAACATTCTACATATTATGTTATCAACTTTTTTACAAAAATTCCGTCAGGCCATTCTTTTATTTTAGATTCATGTTAAGCCCACAGATTGCCAGACGAGGGTTGAAACCGCGTACTATTCCTGTAAGGAATTTCCCCCGGTTTGCCACATCTGTGGTGGTGGAGAGAATATTGATGCTTCCAGTGGGACAGAGCACCCTGTCCATGCAGGGTGTCAATCAGATATCCAGCCTCAAAAGCAGAAGCATAGCTGATTACGAGAGCATAAACTTTCAGTTACAATATGGTACGCATGTACCTTGAGCGATAGTTACTCTAATATTCCGTGTTTTGTTGATATGTTTTAATTTGTTTAACCAATAAAATATTATATTTACCTCCCTCATGCTCTTTCAAAAGTGTAAAAAAAATAAAAATAAAATGTTTACCTCCCTCATGGGATGTTTCACTATCTGCAAATAAAAAATATAAAATAAAATACCTAGCTCCCTGGTCATTTTTTATGAAATACGTGACACAAACCTAATGAGTGACTTGTCATGGCCTAAGTTCAAATCAAGTAGAAAAAATAATCAAAACTCAAATGCCACTTAAATGCCACTCAAATGCCACTCAAGTACCCCTCAAATAAAATACAATATAAACTCGGCGAATTCACCCAACGTCGTAACTCATTGCATAACCCCCAAGATTTAATCCACAAAAAACACTTGGTAGGGAGATCTGCTCATATATTACTACTTAAATATACTGAAATTATTAGTGTTTCGTTAAAAGCTTCATTTTTTTTGAAAAAAACTAGCTTCAAAAAAACTATATGATTTGATTAACTAAAAACAAATAATTATTTTAGCACTTCTTACCTTGATGCTCTCCTAGTAGCTGTAGTAGATGTTGCTTCTCCGCTTGTTGTTGTAGAACTGGATGCTTTCTGTGTGAAAACAGTGGCTCTTAAATAGCTAAAGTTGCACTGATTAAACCCTATGAATACCATCTCGTACCAACCTTCTTTATAATATATCTATGAATCAGCATTTTTTCACGCAAAGGAAAACCAATGCTTTCATGGGAATAAAATAATTATTTTTCATGCGAATAAAACATAAAAAACAATCCAATGTTTCACGCGAATAACAGTTAATAAAATTCTCTTTTTCACGTGAATGCAACAATTTGTCACGCGGATCCCAAAAATATTTTAATGCTAAGAAAAACCTGTTTTTCACACGAAGGAAAAAACAATGCTTTCGCGGAAGCTAAATAATTATTTTTCATGCGAATAAAAACCAATGCTTTCGCGGGAATTCAAACTTAATTTTCACTTGAATAAAAACCAATGTTCTTACAGGAATAAAAAAAGCATTTTCACACGAATAAAAAACAATGTTTTCGCGGGAATAGAAAATTTATTTCCGCGTGAGTGAAAAACAATGCTTTCGCGGAATTAAAAAATTTAATTTTCTCGCGAGTAAAAACCAAAGTTTTCGTAGGAATAAAAAGGTTATTTTCGCGTGAATAAAAACCAATGTTTATTCGGGAATAAAAAATAGATTTCCGCGTGAATAAAAACCAATGCTTTCGCAGGAATAAAACATTTATTTCCATGCGAGTAAAAATCAATGTTTCGCGGGAATAACAAAAAAACAATGTTTCGCGGGAATAATAGCTTAACTTCCAAACGAATACAAACCAGTGTTCTCGGGGGAATAACAAGTTTATTTTCACGCGGATAAAAAACAAGGTTTTCGCAAGAATATTGGATCCATGTGACGATTTTTTGCATCCGCGTGAAAAGAATAGACTTTTATTCACTGCTATTTGAGTGAAAAATGAGGTTGTTTTTCATGTTTTATTCGCGTGAAAAATAATTATTTAATTGCCGCGAAAGCATTGTTTTTCCTTTGCGTGAAAAATATGTTTTTTTAGCATTGAAATATTTTTTGGGATCCGCGTGACAAATTGTTGCATTCGCGTGAAAAAGAGACTTTTATTTACTGTTATTCGCATGAAAAATTGCATTTTCATGTTTTATCCGCGTGGAAAATAATTATTTTATTCCCGCGAAAGCATTGGTTTTCCTTCGCCTGAAAAAAGGCTGATCAATAGATATATTGTGAGGGACGCCAGTACAATCTCATACTCTATGGATATTTTCTACTTAGTAAGATACGTTCTCACAATTACCGTCTAAGCCTGCGTCTCATTGTTCTATTCTTTTGTCCGACGAGTTAAGCTTTTATCTCCGAAATAACTCACCGTCTACATTTATGTCTACTCACTACACGCTGTCTATGTCTATGCAAGAGTCTATTGTTTACATGTGCCTACGATACTATTTAGTGCGTTCTACCTTGTACCAAATAATTATTTACTGCAATTTATTATATCTTTTTCCACGTTTTTAATTATTACAAAGTGGGTGTTGATGTAAGGGCAAGGCGTGGCTTGCACCAGTATTTTTACTCAGGCGTGGTTAATAATGTGTACCCGCCTTCCCTGTATTTAACTTGATGTTCATGCAATAAAGTTCAGAGTTAGCCTGACTCTCAGATGATTCTCTCTCTCTGAAGCAAGCACAGCTAGGAGCACCAAAACTACCAGCGCTGGACAAGTCGACTATTAGCAAGCACGACGCTAAGGTGGAAAGTGAGAACGGTACGCCCTATCACTGTGTATACCCTTGCCTGAGGCAAGGATTACAACACAAGGCCTAGTGCACTAATAGTTCGGCTCTTACTAAATTCGGATTCGGGGAATCCAACAAGCTAGTCAAATAATAAACTGCAGGAAGTTATTGTCGATCTCGGCTGAGCCCAGATTCGGCTACAAAACTTCAACACAATTCGGATTCGGGGAATCCAACAAGCTAGCAAAACAATAATTGCAGGAAGTTATTGTCAATCTCGGCTGAGCCCAGAATTGGCTACAAACTTCAGCATAATTATTGTCCAAGCACAGTTCGAAACAAACTATAAACTAGACAAGTAATTCCTGAGGAATTAATGTCAGAGCACAGTTCGAAACAAACTATAAACTAGACAATAATTTACAATTATTGTCGGACCTCGTAAAGGTTCGAACACAGCCAATAATTACAAGTAATTATTGCACGCACTCCACCACAGATTCGGCCGCACGCAAAACTGCACAAGCCAATGTACGCACTGTGAACAATAATAAGCACATTATTGAGCGCTGACTTAGGGTCGAACAGAGCATATCGGGAGAGTGTACAGGTGGCTACCACCCAGACACGAAATCCTGTACATTGGTGGCAGCAGTGGGATTGCAAGGCCCACAGAGAATTCTCAACCTCCCGAACCTAGGACCCAAGCAGCAAGATGACATACAGGCGAAGGGCAGTCAGCTCAGACAGAGAGGGCTCCTCCATGCAGATAATGGGGACGCTCACCGACATTCTAGAGAGAATGACCACGTCAACCACAAAAAGCAAATTCAAGGGGCCACACTTCGATGGAGAGGGTGACGTACACTACTTCATACAGCGCTTCGAAGAGGTGGCCAGAATGAACCGCTGGACTCCCGAAGAAGCCACGGTCCACCTTCGCCATGCCCTAACAGGGAAGGCAGAACAATGTGGACGCGGCCCCACACAACCTGCCATTATAGAAGCATTAAGGGCCAGCTTCGGACTTACCAGGACGGAAGCCCAAGCCAAACTAATGGCGTATCGTAAACACCCAAGAGACACATTACGGGAGCACGCCTCCAGCGTAGAGAAGCTAGTGGAAGCAGCCTATGAGGATTTACCGGAAGAGCACCGGACGGAGTTAACCCTCCAAACGTTCCAAAGCACGCTAGGCCACGCATACCTGCAACGACACTTGCTGGCCATCCGGCCCACCCACTTAGAGGAGGCCGTAAGAGCCGGCAATGACTATCTACAAATCCAACACAATCCACTCCCCCAATCTAACGTGCGGACCATTCATGAAGGTCCCCCCGATCAGCCTACAGAACCGCCCACCGGCGAGATCTCCTGCCGAGAGGTAGAGGACCCTCTGGCCAAGCTACTAAAGACGGTCGAGGCCCTCAGCAAAGAAGTGGCCGACCTACGGCAAAAGCCACAAGGAGGACTTCCCAAACGCTGCTGGGGCTGCCAGCGCACTGGACACCTCCGCAGCCAATGCAAAACTGCTCCGTGGACCGCACGACAGGGAAACGGGCTCGGCCCGCAGTAGTAGGGCCACCTACTAGCTGCACAAGGGCAACACACCAACACAAGACACCATATACCAAATATCGTAGCCAGAAGACTACACCGCAAATAGGGCCGCCCCAGATCGCCCTAACAAACCGGTTCGCTCCCCTGAGTGATGATGAAGAAGAAGAGGAGGAACGACCACCGTCAGAAGGCGAGGAAAATGAGACACCCCCCTTGAGCCAACCAGAAACGAGCCACCCTCGAACCATCCACCTCAACCAGATCGAAAGGCCATACAAATCCAGCTACTACCTGCCGGGAAAGGTGGAAGGTCGAACGGTCTCCTACCTCGTCGATACCGGGTGCAATACTAATTTGTTAGCCAAACGAGTTTACGACCGGCTTCCTGACCGCATCCAGCAATGTCTACAGCAGTATGACTCCCACGGGCTGATGGCCGATGGGACACGATTACCATTCTATGGGCTGATTACACTGTCAGGGCGGATTCGGCACATCCGATATGAAGAAACCTTCGTCGTCAGCCAAATAAATGAGGACGTAATCCTCGGCATGCCGTTTTTAACAAATCAGAGCTGCCATATGGGGTTCGAAAAACCTATCCTCACGGTGCATGGAAGAGAACTCACTTGTACAGACCGACATGGACGGGACCTGGTGTCCAAAGTGCAAGTACAACGAGACACCTACTTGCCACCCCAAACCGAAACCACCCTCCTATGCCACCTCACCAGTAAAGAACCATGTCGGCAAGGGATCATAGAAAGCATCGAGGGCGGACCGCTCCTAGCCACCAGCATAAACACCCCCGACGACCAAGGGAGAGTCTTAGTGAGGTGCCTCAACCCCTCCTCCGAGAAAATCCGCCTACCGGCCGGAGAGATAGTCGGGACCTTTACTGGAGTGGACCCCGAAGAAGTTCAGTCCACCTCAGACACCCCAGTTACTCCAGCACGAGGGAGCCAGGATCTGCCTCCCCACTTACAAGAGTTGTATTCCCAGGCAAGACAGGGATGCAAAACCACCCAGGAAGAACGGCAACTCCACGAGTTATTAACCCGATACCAGACGGTATTTAGTAGGGATGATGGAGACATAGGACGCACACACTGGGCAGAGCACTCCATCCCTGTGGCCCCAGGCATGAGACCCATACGTTGACCCCGCACAGACTAGGAGCAGAGAAAGAGGCGGAGGCCGAGCGCCAAGTCAAGGAGCTCCTAGCTAAGGATCTAATCGAGCCAGCAGATAGTGCGTGGAGTTCACCGGTCGTCCTGGTAAGAAAAAAGGATTCGTCATGGAGATTTTGCGTGGACTATCGTAAACTCAATGACGTCACACGCCAAGACGCATACCCTATCCCCAGGATAGACGATTCGCTAGATGCCCTAGCCGGTAGCCGCTACTTCTCCACATTAGACCTTACCAGCGGATATTGGCAGGTGCCACTCGATGCAGACGCACAACAGAAGTCCGCCTTTATCACCAGAAGCGGGCTGTGGAGGTGGAAAGTCCTTCCCTTCGGACTTACTTCTGCACCCGCCACCTTCCAACGCCTGATGGAGCGAGTGCTAAAAGGACTACATTGGAAAACACTCCTACTATACCTAGACGATGTGATCATAATAGCGCCCGACTTTCAGACCCACATACACAGGCTCGGGGAAGTGTTGGATCGACTCCAGCAAGCCGACCTGAAGGTCAAGCCCTCAAAATGTGAGCTGCTGAGCCAGAGAGTGCGCTACTTGGGCCACATAGTAAGTGCTGAAGGTGTGGCTACGGACCCCGGAAAAGTGGATGCTGTACAAAGGTGGGAGGACCCCAGAGACGTAAAGGCCCTCAAGGCGTTCCTCGGTACCGCTGGCTATTATCGCCAGTATATTCCAGAATACGCCACCATAGCCAAACCGCTGACTGTACTGACCGGCAAAGGGACCAGCTGGAGATGGGGTGAAGAGGAACACCGAGCTTTCCACGATCTCAAGACAAGGTTGAGCCAAGCCCCCATATTGGGCTACCCCGACCCTTCCACGACTTATATATTAGACACAGATGCCAGCGCCGTAGGGCTGGGTGCAGTACTCTCACAAGAGCAAGAAGGCCAGGAACGAGTGATTGCCTACTATAGCAAGACCTTGGCGACAGCGGAACGAAATTACTGTGTGACCCGGAGGGAACTCCTCGCAGTGGTAAAGGCCGTAAAACATTTCCGGCCCTACCTATACGGCAGGAAGTTCCGACTCAGAACGGATCACGCCTCCCTCCGTTGGTTGTGCCGGCGAAAGGAACCCTCACATCAGATTGCACGCTGGCTAGAAATATTAGCTGAATTCACCTACCAGCTCGAACATCGGGCAGGCCCCAACCATGCCAACGCGGACGGGCTCAGCAGACAAGCTCAGTGCGTGGACTGCAAGCAATGCAACGCCATAGAACGGCGTGATGGGGGACCCACCCATGCGAACCTCGTCGGCGAAGGGAAACCACCTCTGGTCCGCCTGACCATTACGGACCCCGCTCGCAGCACCCAGGAGCTAGCACGAGCACAACAGGACGGCGGCCACCCCGTGGCCCGTCTATACCAAGCAATCAAGACTCAGGAGCCCATCTCACGACAAGAGTTGGAAGAAGGCAGTACCGAACTGCGAGTTCTGCACGATCGAAGGGAGCGCCTGCGTATAAGGCCCGACGGAGTGCTCACCATCCACTTGGAACACCAAGGGAGAACCAAGCACTGCACCGTCTGCCCCCGTTCATGGCGTGAGAACACAGTATGGGAAACCCACAAACTGGCACACGCTGGTATCAACAGGACTAGGAACCGCGTGATGCTCGACTGGTACTGGCCGGGCATGTCCGCCATGGTACGCCGCCTCGTAAGAAGCTGCGAAGTATGCCAAGTGGCTAAGAAGAGCCGACACCCTGGTGCCCCAGAAGGCCAGCGAGTAGTAATATATGAGCAGATCTCCCTACCAAGTGTTTTTTTGTGGATTAGACCTTTGAGTTTAGGCAATGGGTTACGACGTTGGATGAATTCGCCGAGTTTATATTGTATTTCATTTGAGGGGTACTTGAGTGGCATTTGAGTGGCATTTAAGTGGCATTTGAGTTTTGATTATTTTTTTACTTAATTTGAACTTATAGCATATACATTTTGAATGCATGACATTCAAGTTTTGATAATTTTTTTACATAACTCGAACTCATATGATATTTTGAGAGAGAGAAGAGAAGAATGAGGAGACTACATTGAATCAATATATGATTATATACATTTATTACATAATAAGTAGCAAAATATTCTTGTATAATATAGCTAGAGTTAGTAAATACTAAGTAATTCAAAGCACTACAACTTGTAATGACAATCAATGGTTGATAGTCTTTTTCTTTACAATGTTGTCATTGTTGTACTGATGTTATAACTTAGGAAGGAAGACTTCTGTTCTATGTACTTTTGATTCCATAATGAACTAAAATAAAAAGTTATGTATTAGTATAGGATGATTAAACAAAAATGTAAAATAATTACATGAATTTGAATTATAGTTCTTTTTACATTGGTTAGTTAACATTATATAGTAAAGGGAAGTAACTCACCAAGTTATATTGTTCGGTTTGTTTTTTCTTGAGCATAATTTTCATCAAGTGTTTTTGATTCTCTCTCTTCTATCTAAAGCAAAACAAAAAATAGTTGCTTTATAAATAAATTTTATCTAATCGGAAGTATTACTTATATCAGTTAGTTTACATTAAATAAAAAATACTCACTATGTTGTCTTGTCTGACATGCTCTTTTTGAATATAGTTTTCACCAGGGGGTGCTGGTTCTCTCAAAGATGTAGAAGATGTGTTTCCCACTCCCATTGAAAGCACTAAGACCTTGTTCTCAACAACCTCATCTGTAGTAAAGTACTTCATCTGGTTGGAATCATCAAGTTTGTTGGATAGGTTTTGAGCCGTTTCTATCGCTTGTAATGCTGTGAATTTGATTATATCATGTCGATGATAACCAAATCTACTAACTTCACGATTTCTTACAAGTATGACTCCTGTTCCAATTTGTTTGACGTTGCTAGCGTGTTTTTCAGGTATATATAGAACTCCCATCATCAAACCATCATATTGCAAACATCTGTAGTTTACCAGTAGCGCATTCATCACCACATCTCCATTAGGTAATGTTAACTGAGTTGATATTTGAGGAGATTCAAAACTGATTACACTTCCAACAGCAAATTGCGAGAGCGTTGCGATACGAACCATACTGATCAACTGAGTAGGTGTTTTTTTTTTTATTAATCTACTTAGCTGTTTAGCTTCCTCAAGGGAAATATTGGATGGGAAGTTGATAGGGTGAAAGATTGGATGCTTGTCTGAATCGAATCCCATAAAAACCACCAGTTTTGGAACATCTGGTTGTGTTGGAGCTAATTTGTTGTAATCCTCATTTCTCACCATAGACCTCACTTGTCGTCTGTTGCCAAATGTTTCGATATTGTAGCGGATAATGCATAAGTTTTTATATACATCCTCAGTTGGTCGTTCGATGGAGACTATCTCGAGAAGTGATGGCGTTTGATTTAAGTGAAGTGGTTGAAACCTTCCAATCATTACTCTGTCATTGGTATCGCAAGAATTGAGCAAACTAGCAGCATTTTTTGACAAGCAGGAAAGATGAGAAGGAGATGGTGCTTTCAAAGTCCAAGTATAGTCAATCGTTTTATTTCTATCCGAATCCCATGGCTTTGGTCGAATTGTGTTCAGTTTCCTTCTTATTATATGTGAATCAGGAGGGATATTTTTTTTATCATCAGAGTATGGTTCGAATGTTGAGAGAAATGAGGTATTACGGTCTTCATTCATATTCAGAGCGTTCAGTCGGAAGTTGGAACTGAAAAGAGAGTAAAAGTATGTAACAAATGGGTGGAATTTGAAAAATATTTTGAAAAGAATAAACTAACTAGATATTTATAAAATAAACACATAATCAAAACCATAATAATTTTTCTGATGTGTTATGGTGAAACTATTTGATCTTTTATTAATAAGAACAAAATATTAAAACATAAAATTAACTTTCTGAAGTATTATAGCAAATCTAGTTGAAGTTTTTTATCAGTATATGTTAAAGAATTATTTAGTGATTCTCACCTTATTGACTGAAAGTCTTTCTATAGTTTCAAGTAAATGTAGTAGTTGGTGTGTAGATGTTGCTTCCTTGCTAGCTATTGTAGAACTGGATGCTTTCTGTGTGAAAACACTGGTTCTTAAATAGCTAAAGCCGTACTAATTAACCCTATGAAACCTTTATAATATATCTATGACTCAGCAGTTTTTTCACGCGATATTCCCGCGAAAGCTTTGGTTTTTATTCGCGTGAAAATTAATTTTTTTACTCCCGCGAAAGCAATGGTTTCTATTCGCGTGAAAATAAACTATTTATTCCCGCGAAAACATTGGTTTGTATTCGCGTGAAAATAAAATATTTATTCCCGCGAAAGCAACGGTTTCCATTCGCGTGAAAATGAAGTATTGATTCCCGCGAAAGCTTTGGTTTGTATTCGCGGGAAAATAAAATTTCTATTCCCGCGAAAGCAACGGTTTCCATCCGTGTGAAAATAAATTATTTATTCCCGCGAAAACATTGGTTTGTATTCGCGTGAAAATAAAATATTTATTCCCGCGAAAGCAACGGTTTTCATTCGCGTGAAAATGAAGTATTGATTCCCGCGAAAGCTTTGGTTTGTATTCGCGGGAAAATAAAATTTCTATTCCCGCGAAAGCAACGGTTTCTATCCGTGTGAAAATAAATTATTTATTCCCGCGAAAACATTGGTTTGTATTCGCGTGAAAATAAAATATTTATTCCCGCGAAAGCAACGGTTTCCATTCGCGTGAAAATAAAGTATTGATTCCCGCGAAAGCTTTGGTTTGTATTCGCGGGAAAATAAAATTTCTATTCCCGCGAAAGCAAGGGTTTCCATCCGTGTGAAAATAAATTATTTATTCCCGCGAAAACATTGGTTTGTATTCGCGTGAAAATAAAATATTTATTCCCGCGAAAGCAACGGTTTCCATTCGTGTGAAAATAAAATATTGATTCCCGCGAAAGCATTGCTTTGTATTCGCGTGAAAATAAAATTTTTATTCCCGCGAAAGCAACGCTTTCCATTCGCGTGAAAATAAATTATCTATTCCCGCGAAAACATTGGTTTGTATTCGCGTGAAAATAAAATATTTATTCCCGCGAAAGCAACGGTTTCCATTCGTGTGAAAATAAAATATTGATTCCCGCGAAAGCATTGCTTTGTATTCGCGTGAAAATAAAATTTTTATTCCCGCGAAAGCAACGGTTTCCATTCGCGTGAAAATAGAATATTGATTCCCGCGAAAGCATTGGTTTGTATTCGCGTGAAAATAAATTTTTTATTCCCGCGAAAGCAACGGTTTCCATTCGCGTGAAAATAAATTATTTATTCCCGCGAAAGCATTGGTTTGTATTCGCGTGAAAATAATTTTGTTATTCCCGCGAAAGCAACGGTTTCCATTCATGTGAAAATAATGCTGATTCATAGCAGTGCAACTTAAGCTATATAAGAAGCACTGTTTTCATACAGAAAGCATTCACTTCATCGTTAGTAACTGAAGGAAGAAGATCTACTACATCATCATCTACTACAGCCCTCCTTCTTCATCATTTGAGTTACATAGGAAACAGCTGAAGTTCAAACAACTATGTATATAATTCATCTAATTCAAAGAAAAACAAGTCTTCATTTGTGATGTAAGTATTTATATTTCGTTTTAATTGTAATCAATTTAAGCGTGAAGACATTTTCTGAACAAAAAACAAGATTATTCACTATTTAAGATATCAAAAAATGTTGTATGTAAGTTTTAATTATGTTTATTCTTATTATTTCAGGGCTTCAAAATGAAAAAAGTACTCCTTCTTCATCCGAATTTTATAGAAAGCAGCTCTCAAGTTCAAACTAACTGAAGGAAGAAGATCTACTACATCATCATCTACTACAACCCTCCTTCTTCATCATTTGAGTTACATAGGAAACAGCTGAAGTTCAAACAACTATGTATATAATTCATCTAATTTAAAGAAAAACAAGTCTTCATTTGTGATATAAGTATTTATATTTCGTTTTAATTGTAATCAATTTAAGCGTGAAGACATTTTCTGAACAAAAAACAAGATTATTCACTATTTAAGATATCAAAAAAATGCTGTATGTAAGTTTTAATTATGTTTATTCTTATTATTTCAGGGCTTCAAAATGAAAAAAGTACTCCTTCTTCATCCGAATTTTATAGAAAGCAGCTCTCAAGTTCAAACTAACTGAAGGAAGAAGATCTACTACATCATCATCTACTACAACCCTCCTTCTTCATCATTTGAGTTACATAGGAAACAGCTGAAGTTCAAACAACTATGTATATAATTCATCTAATTTAAAGAAAAACAAGTCTTCATTTGTGATGTAAGTATTTATATTTTGTTTTAATTGTAATCGATTTAAGCGTGAAGACATTTTCTGAACAAAAAACAAGATTATTCACTATTTAAGATATCAAAAAAATGCTGTATGTAAGTTTTAATTATGTTTATTCTTATTATTTCAGGACTTCAAAATGAAAAATGTACTCCTTCTTCATCCGAATTTTATAGAAAGCAGCTCTCAAGTTCAAACTACTAGGAATATCATTCATTTTAATTCAAAAGAAAGACAAGTCTTCATTTCTGATGTAAGTATTTACGTTCTATTATAATAGTAATCAATTCAAGTATATTGAAAAAAAATTGAAACCTTAGTCTTTTTTTTATTTTTTTGCTATAAAGCATTATCATTTTTTTTTAGAATAACAACGAACTAGATCAAAAGGAAAGAACTTTCCAACAAAACTTCAACTTGAGCAATAACTGAAGCTACTACTTGTATTATATATAAATAATGTGTCGAGTAACAAACAACAGATATGTAGCAAACACTATTTATAATGAAAAAAAAGAAATGCGAAAAACTCGGAATTGCTTCGAAAATACTAAAGACTGCACTGAATGGATAGATGATAGTTTACTCGTTACTTCGTCGTTGTTTTTACAACGAAATTTTCCTGATACCACTGCAATCACTTATGTCGTCGCAACTTATCCGGATAATCACTGTAGTCTTTTGTCATTAAAATTACAAAAAACTATTGCGCAACTTTCCCCAGCGGACTTTTTCAAGTTCATTTACAATGAACTCTCTTTTTATGAAAGAGAGGCTTTAATGCTTGATGAAAGTTATCGAAGAAAATCATTTCTTACAAATTGGAGACGAGTAGGTAAACATTGTGGTGAAAACATGGCTGCAGCTGGTTTCTATAACCTTGAAAAAGACAACGCTGTTCGATGTGTTTTTTGCCAAGGGGTATTACTAAACTGGAAGGATGAAGATGAACATCCGATGAAAGAACACGCTAAAAGTTTTCCGTTTTGTCGATTTGTTAGAGGATTTAACACTCACAATCGTCTGTATAGACCTAGGAAACTACTTGCAGATGAAATGAAAAACATCTCAATTGTCAAAAGTTATACGATGGAAGAACAAAAGACCAGAAGAGGAGATTTAGCTGCAGAAGTATTACCTCTAGGTATATCAATTGATCGTGCTGATACACCACGTTTTGCTACTGAAACATCTAGAGAAGACAGTTTCAAACAATGGAAGGGTAAAGTCTCCATGAAACTCCTTTCCAATGCAGGTTTCTACTATACTAAGTTCGGAGATAGTGTATAATGCTTCTTTTGCTCAGGTGAACTTAAAGAATGGGAAGAGAGTGATCTACCGTGGGAGGAACACTGTCGATTGTTCCCAGACTGTTATTTTTTACTCGGGAGTAAAGGTGAAGAGTATGTTGAGGATGTTTACATGCGAACGGAAAAAGGCAAAAGGTGTAAGCGACGGGTTGAAAAATATCGAGAAAAAGTAAAACAAATAACGCACAACAATGACACCGAAGAAATGAAACTTATTTGCAAAAAACTAGGATACAGTCAAAACGATATCGAACAAGTTTTAGTGTTAAATGGAAAACCTTTTGAGCGAATAGGTTTTATGATTGAAGCCTTACATATTTTTGAAAATGATTTTACAACTGTTGAGAATTCGTCAACACTGTTAAAAAATGATGCTAAATCAATTGATTCGTTAAAAAAAGATAAAGATCAGACTAAGCAAAGCAAACTCGCTCAATGTGTGTCTGAGACGCATGAAAAAAAAGTAATTGCAAATCATATCTCTCTTCCATGTGGTCATCTCATTTACTGTAGTGAGTGTAAGGAAAAAGCGCTTACTGAATGCTCATCAGAAGTAAAACCTTGCCCAATCGATGGTTGTCAGGTTGAAATTAAAGCATTTATGAAGATCTACATGAGCTAGTATAACAATTAACCTCAAAAAAAAGAAAAAGTAATGAATGATTAAATAGGTGTTTCAATTTGAAAACGTATCATTCGCGTTTTGTAATTTAACGGAATAACAACAAATATGTTACGTGTTGAAGACTTTGCTCACCAAGAAGCTTCCGATGCTATAGGACCTAAGACTTTTTTGGCTGAGGTTTCTGATGAAATGTTGAGGATTTATTTTACGGAGGAATGTGTATACTGTGTACTAGGAGGAAGTTTTTACAAGCAAGCAACCAATCTATCGCTACTAAACTGTTACTGTTCACACGTTGATGACAAATGTATCACTTGTAAAAGATATGCTGAAATGGTTGAAGGTGCTACACCTACCAAAAAAGAATTGGGTGATGCTATCGACTGGATTGATAGAAGACAAGTTTTTAAAAATGCTAAAATGGGTTTTTTGGTGCATGATGAATGGATTAATGCTTTTTTGGATCTTTCCACTGATGATTTGAAGTCTCCCTTTTTGTTAACAAATTTGAGAGCACGATTAAATCCCTACCTATTACCTACTAGTCAGAGCAAACTGGCTTATCAACGACTAAAGGATAAATTACTTGCGATAGCAGAAGGATATCCATACGCTTACACTCTTGATGAAAAAGAAGACTCAGTCAACCCGATAATAACTATTGATTCGACAAATATATCTGAAGACTCATAAAAGAACTGCTACAAAAAAAGTTGCTTCATTTATCTCTGAACTACAGCAGAAACATGAGTGGAAAAACTCAAGGATTCAAGTCAATTGGTACATTGGCTGATTTTGTTCCTAAGTTCATAAGGACTCATTTTGAACACATTCCTTTAGAGCGTTCGAATCCTCTTTTTGTTCAACTCATCACCGAAGAAGTATTTTATTTTGTGTTAGGATTCAATCTAGTCCGTAAATCAATACAAAGCATGCTTTTGAGCTGTAATTGTATTTCAAGAGCAAATCCTCTCGAATGCTTAAACTGTTCTAGGAGCTTTGATCCAAAAGTATGCTGTCCGCAAGCCAAGTTGATAGATTTTGAAGATCTCAAAAGAGCGCTCGAACTGATTGATATAAAGCAACGTTTGAAAGATGCTGAACTGGGTGATTTGATAGATATTTCGATTTTAAGAGGTTTGACTTCATTTCGCTGGACAGAAACACATGTTCTTTTGTCTCAATCTCGATTGGAACCATACTTACATTTTGGTAACCACTTTGATGAGATTGTTTCACATCTTCAAAATCGGTTGAGAGAGCTGAACAAGCCGCTAGCCGCTTACGTATAAATAGAAAAAACATCAAGAAAGAAAGTATTCAACTTTCAACACTGAAAGCGAAAACATTTTAAAAAATGAGCCGCGTATTTATCTTGCTACTGGCACTAACATTTCCCAATGTTAGTGGAGTATTCTATACCAACGAAATTGATGAATGTATAGCCGGAGCTATGGATAAAAATGATGTCTTGGTTTTTTCACCTTTCGAAAGGACTATACGATATAAAGATGAAAATGGAAAAAACTGTGTGCGACTCTACCCTCCCGACTTATTATATTGTGGTTTTTTCATCCCTCGAAGCGCTTCTTGGATCTGCAAGGACACAACTTCTACAGATTCTGTGCCTTGTGATACACCAACAAAATACACTCTGAATCAGGAGGAATGCGCAATAGGGGTTAAAAATAATACGGAAGGACTTACTCAAAATACAAAACTATTTTGGAATGATGAATTATGTGTATTTGAATACAACACCTCACGTTTGATTTGTCCACCAACAGAAGAGTTTGAGACAACCAACTTTGCATGTGTGGAATGCAATCGTTTGACCAACAAGGAGCCAAAAATAGCTACTATCATCACTAACATCAATGGTATTGAAGGTGTAAATTTGTCATTTTCGAGTTTTGAAAGTTTGAAGTCTGTTCAAAACAAGATTATCATCAGTATCACATGTCAAGGAGATACCAAAGACAAATGCAATCCCAAGGTTATAAATATAGAGCTTTAGTTGAAGCATATTAACCAAAGACCACCGAAATGCAAGACAGTTAACTCTAGATGATGAAAGCATAAACTAGGTTAAAAGTCTCTCTCTCTGAATAAAAAAATGAGATATTGCATCTATCTCCTATTATTCCCAATCCTAAGCGGTTATTGTCTTGTAACAGAGATTAAACCATTCACTTTATCTCATAGAGCGTCTGGATGTTTTCGGGGAATTCTTAATATGGAAGCGGTTGAATCAGTAACTCGTATTTTAAGAAAAAACTTAAAATATCGTATGCTTAGACTCACATGTTTCATGGAACCTGCTCACCTACGTAGAAGCTGTGACACTTATGATATGTGGCCTCAGCACTACTTTGTTTGCAAAACCGATGAAGCTTTAAATTACATTCGTTTATACGATGAAGGATTACTAACTACGACTCGAATAACAACTCCAACAACACCCACTGCAACTCCACATACAACGACAACAATCACCACAACTCCACAGACAACGACGACAACAACCCCGACGACAACCACTACAAACAAGCCAGTAGTTCCAGCTTTATCACCATCAATTCCATCTCTTCCACAAGCTCTGGGTTTAGTCGATTTAATTTTGGAACAACCAAGCCCTACAAACTCTACTATATACAATTCTGAAGAAATCGAAACTACTACTGATTGTGTGTGTGATAGATACATCATATGCGAAAACAATTCAGTATCAATTACAAATTCAACACCGTCGATTTATAGAGTTTTTATTTATAATGATTTGGAGGGTTTTTCAAAACTTTCTCTGTCTATATCGGAAAATAGTAAACTCAAGCTTGAAGAAAATCTTCTCATCATCATTGAACCTGAATGTGATGATATTTCTTGTAAAGTCATCAAATACTTTACAAATTAAAAAGTTTTTATAGACTTTAACTCTATATATTCAACTTATTACACTCTATTATGATATCTATTTTATCACATTCTCCTTTTTTGTAAATTTGTACAATTAGATGAAATTTAACCATTTAGAGAATGATTTCTTTTTGCAAAAAATTTATGAAAATTGAATGAAATGAAAAAATATTTCACCAAATACCTTTTTTTTGTCAAAGAAAAGTGTAGAATAAAGAGCTCACTCAAAAATTGATTTCAATACAATGGACTACTGAATTATTATATCATTTTCAATCAGATATATGTAGATACATACAAACGGATGAAAATCTCTCATCATCCACTTTTTCATTTGAAATGATATTGGAACTATTTCAAGCTCACAATATTTAACATGTTCTCTTTATGTATCCCTACTTGTTATACAATAAATGTATATATTCACATATTGTTTCATTTTTAATCATTGGATTTATTCAGTGTAGATGTATCTGTAGAATTATCAAAACTTAAATGTCATACATTCAAAATCTATATGCCATATAAGTTCAAAATAAGTAAAAAAATAATCAAAAACTCAAATGCCACTTAAATGCCACTCAAATGCCACTCAAGTACCCCTCAAATGAAATACAATATAAACTCGGCGAATTCATCCAACGTCATAACCCATTGCCTCAACCCCAAGGCCAGAACCACAAAAAAACACTTGGTAGGGAGATCTGCTCATATATTACTACTCCAGCGACTCTATGCGGGGAGACCTTTCCAAAAACTGGCTGTAGATCTGGTTGGGCCCCTGCCCCCCACTCGTCGAAAGAACCGATGGATCCTCGTCCTCACGGATCATTTCACCCGTTGGCAGGACGCCATTGCTATACCAGATGCTACGGCACCCACCGTGGCCACCACCCTGGACGAGAGAGTGTTCAGCTATTGGGGGTTACCCGAACAACTCCACACAGACCAGGGCGCCCAACTCGAATCAACATTGTTGGAAGAACTGTGTACCCTGTGGAGCATAAGGAAGACACACACTACACCGTACCACCCCCAGGGGAACGGAATGGTAGAGCGCCAAAATAGAACGCTGGGCGATGCACTACGATCCTTGATACTCACCAGGGGACAAGATGAATGGGACAGCTTGTTGCCCCAGATCATGAGGGCGTGCCGAGCAACCCCCAACTCTACCACTGGAGAGACCCCCAACCAATTAATGATGGGAAGAGAGGTACGACTCCCCGACCAGCTCTCAGGACACGCCCCCACACTAGACAGAGCCACAGTCACCGACCACACCCTACGCACACAAGAGAACCTGGCAATAGCCCACGAGTATGTGCGAGATACACAACGCCAAGTGCGCCAAGAAGAGGGAGACGAGCCCCTAAGGTTCGCGGAGGGCGACCTAGTCGTCATAGAAAATAAACGTCGTACCAAGGGAAGCAACCCTAAACTCCAACCGAGCTATGTCGGACCGTACACCATCACACAGGCATACCCCAACCACACCTACCGCCTAGAGAAGGACGGGCAAGGGTTTGTACAAAACAGCCGGCGACTAAAACACTACAGGTCATGTCAAGAAACGATCGGTAGAGCACCTCCAAGCAGGGAACATGCTGTCCGACCGAATATGAGAGGAGCCTACCTAAGGCGCCCAGTGACAAGGAATAGTGTAGAGGTAGAAGAAATAACCCCCGACCCCCCAAGGAGGGCCGAAGAAGAACCTAGAGAGGTACAACCACCCCCACCTCCTGCACTTATAGAAGAGCAAACGACTGGTACACCCACGCCAGCTACACCCGAACGCAGGAACCAGGTACCTCCAGAGAATCAACCCCTAGTACCAAACACAAGTAGACCAGGACTGGACAACAACGAGTGGCCACCCCTACCACCCAGACCAGAAACCACCACTACACACGACAGGCCTAGGAGAGAGCCAAAAAAGCCAGCTAAATTTACTGACTATCAATGTTACAGAACACGAGAAGTGAAAGAAGGGGACAGAAATGGCGAAGAAAGGACGAAAATAGAAGAAATAACTTACCCACCATGGCAGAATGAAGTAGAAACGAAGAGAATAATAAATTCACGAAGAGTAGACAACTCCGAAACGGGAATACCAAAAAAAATACTTACCCGAAGCGAGGAGACAACTCCCAGGAAAAGGTCTACCTCCGAAAACGCCCCCTCACCGGAACAACACACCCACCGGAACACGTGGCCAACTAAAACAATAGAAAGGGCGGCACCTACAACTCAAGAAGGCATGCCTAACCAGGCACCCTGCGCAAATAAAAATACCAGACCAATGGGAAATGCCGCACACTACCGAAAGCAGTGCTTACAGAACATTACCAGGATACTAGCAGAGATGGAGAATGACGGCGCAATATCAACAGAAGAAGACCCGACCTTTGCTGAAGCACTACTAGCAGGAACACACACCAGTCGAGCAAGAAAAAGAACAACTTCGGCACCTACAAAGGTAAATAATATTACACTAGCCGACGACGGTGCAGCTAGATGCCGAATTCGAACACCAGTCACAACAACAACTCCTCTACCAATATCACACACGAGAGAGACCTGGAAGTCGGAGGAGACGTCACAGGCCATCAAAAAAGCCATCTACCAAGTGCAAGGAGGCACATGGGGTTGCAAGGTGTGTAGCCTCCAGCTGAATAAGAAAAGAATAATGTATCACGTACATCAGCATTACACCTACTTTTTCTGTGCCTGTGGCAAGAAAAGCAGCTCGCGTGACACGATATTGAAACATATCAGGACCCAAGGAGGAGAAGCTGCACATGGTGGAGAGACTCGACCCCTGTACGAAGTAGACGAGCCATCCTACCCCGAATTCTGCAGGACCATGACATGGAAGAAACCAGCACCTTTCGGCACACCAACTCCAATTAAAGAAATAGAGAAGTTGCCAATACAAAAAAGACTTGGTGATAAAACTAACGATACTCCTGCCAAAATAGCCAGGATCGACATAGCCGATCACTACGCTGACAAGAAAACACCACGGATGCCAATGGGAGGAAAAGAGGCAGCATACCGACGACACCTTGCTCAGCAAGAGAACATACCCCGAACACCAAGCACCGAAAGGGATAGAAGGAGACATAGAGAAAGGGTAGAGGAAGGAAGGAGAGAGGATAAATATAGACGCATCCAACGTCTAGAGGAAGAGTTATACCAGGCCACCCGTGAGGCATACAAACAATTACAACGAGTGGAAGAGATAAAGACGGCTATCCAGAAAGAACGAGGACAATATTAAGAGACATATTGGGCAAGTGGACATTACATCTTTCTTACACACTATTGCGTCCCTTTTTATTTTTATTGACCTTATAGTTGTCAATGGAGGGGAGTGTGTGAGGGACGCCAGTACAATCACATACTCTATGGATATTTTCTACTTAGTAAGATACGTTCTCACAATTACCGTCTAAGCCTGCGTCTCATTGTTCTATTCTTTTGTCCGACGAGTTAAGCTTTTATCTCCGAAATAACTCACTGTCTACATTTATGTCTACTCACTACACGCTGTCTATGTCTATGCAAGAGTCTATTGTTTACATGTGCCTACGATACTATTTAGTGCGTTCTACCTTGTACCAAATAATTATTTACTGCAATTTATTATATATTTTTCCACGTTTTTAATTATTACAAAGTGGGTGTTGATGTAAGGGCAAGGCGTGGCTTGCACCAGTATTTTTACTCAGGCGTGGTTAATAATGTGTACCCCGCCTTCCCTGTATTTAACTTGATGTTCATGCAATAAAGTTCAGAGTTAGCCTGACTCTCAGATGATTCTCTCTCTCTGAAGCAAGCACAGCTAGGAGCACCAAAACTACCAGCGCTGGACAAGTCGACTATTAGCAAGCACGACGCTAAGGTTGAAAGTGAGAACGGTACGCCCTATCACTGTGTATACCCTTGCCTGAGGCAAGGATTACAACACAAGGCCTAGTGCACTAATAGTTCGGCTCTTACTAAATTCGGATTCGGGGAATCCAACAAGCTAGTCAAATAATAAACTGCAGGAAGTTATTGTCGATCTCGGCTGAGCCCAGATTCGGCTACAAAACTTCAACACAATTCGGATTCGGGGAATCCAACAAGCTAGCAAAACAATAATTGCAGGAAGTTATTGTCAATCTCGGCTGAGCCCAGAATTGGCTACAAACTTCAGCATAATTATTGTCCAAGCACAGTTCGAAACAAACTATAAACTAGACAAGTAATTCCTGAGGAATTAATGTCAGAGCACAGTTCGAAACAAACTATAAACTAGACAATAATTTACAATTATTGTCGGACCTCGTAAAGGTTCGAACACAGCCAATAATTACAAGTAATTATTGCACGCACTCCACCACAGATTCGGCCGCACGCAAAACTGCACAAGCCAATGTACGCACTGTGAACAATAATAAGCACATTATTGAGCGCTGACTTAGGGTCGAACAGAGCATATCGGGAGAGTGTACAGGTGGCTACCACCCAGACACGAAATCCTGTACAATATTATAAAGAAGGTTGACACGAGATGGTATTCATAGGGTTTAATCAGTGCAACCTTAGCTATTTAAGAGCCACCGTTTTCACACAGAAAGCATCCAGTTCTACAACAGCAAGCGGAGAAGCAACATATACTTCTATTACTACTACTACTACTACAACATTGACTAAGTCTCACAGCAACAAGGTAAAACTCGATAAATTATAGTTTTTTTACTCACACATTATTTATTATACTAAGACATAAAAAATCAATCATCTGCGTTTTTTTCTAGATTCAGTCATAAAAATGGAAATAGTTAACAACACAGAATTAGAAACTCAGCTTAAACCTGTGAATGAAGAGGATTTGATGCTTCTACAAAGCATATGCAATAAAAAAAATTGAAGAGAGAGTGCGAATTTTCTCAAACAATTGTAAATTCATACATAAAGACTTGATAGAACAGCTAAACAGAACTGAAGCTTTTCTAACATTAAAGCTCTTGAGGAATGATGTTACATCAGACATTCAGAGGTTACATTATCTATTACAACAACGACGACATCAACTAGAGCAGGTAAACACACCTATTTCTATCAAACATGCGTGTAAAGAGCTTTCTCTAGAAAGGAAAACTATACAGTGAGACTCCACTCTACGGAAAGCTAGAAGAGTAAGGACTCAACAAAGTAAGGCACAACGAGCTACAAAAAAATCTGGTTAACAGTCAATTTCTTGGTGGTAAGGTAAGAATTAATAAAAAAACACTGTTTAGTAGGAGTTGAAAAAATTAAAAAAGTTTGTAGTTGTTTTACATTTCTGTTTAATTATTTTATACTAATACGTAACTTTTTATTTTAGATAAATACGGAAATGAAAGTACATAGAATAAAGGTCTTCCTCCATAAGATATATCAGCAGTACATCAAAGAAGATGTCGTTGTAAAGGAGAAGACAATGCATTGGTTATCATTACAAGTTGTAGTACTTTGTATTACTTATTTCTGTACAATATAGAGCAGACACAACTCATTGAGATATTGACAATTGTAGATATATACAAATAGATGAATACTTAACTGCATCTATTTTTTTATATGTAGACTCAATCTCGAATGCTGATGATATGTAGTCTCAAGTGGATAAACCAAGCTATAGTACGTTGTATTACACAAAATTTACTGTAAAACAGTTTTTAAGAATGTAAAAACCTAGATATAATGTTTTCTATTGCAGTTATTTTCCAAATACTGTAAATTTTAAACATTAACCATCTAGAGGACTAATTTGATGATTTTCCAAGATATTTTATAGCATTCAATATCCTTATTTTGTAATAAATGTATATTATTCAATGTAGATATCAATATACCCATAAATATGTAGATAATTATCCATATATACATGAATGTAAAGAAAACTAAAAAATCTTGTAAAGGAAAAGACTTTGCAGTGATTGTCATTACAAGTTGTAGTGCTTTGTATTACTTAGTATTTACTGACTCTAGCTATATTATATGGAGAGATTTTCCCTACTTATTATGTAATAAATGTATATAATCATATATTGATTCATTTTTATTCAATGTACATATGACTCCTCTCGCCTCTCTCCTGTCTCCCTCTCTCTCAAGATGCAATATGAGTTCGAATTATGTAAAAAAAATTATCAAAGCTTAAATGCCGTACAATATTAACTCGGCGACTCTAGTCAACGCCGTAACCCATTGCATCAACTCCGGGGTTTATCCCCACAAAAAAACACTTGGTAGGCAGATCTGCTCATATATTACTACTTATGTTGCTAAATTGGTAGAAATCACTGCTGCAGTCGGAAACAGTCGATGAATTTTGCAGGAGGGTCCATTTCTTGACCTCTACTGTGAATACATGGTCGGGATGCAAGTTCTGTAGAGTGCAGAGCCAGGGTAACATAGCTGAGTAGAGTGTGCAACAGATCACACCACTGCCATCAATGTAGTGGATTTTGAGGGCTTTAACCCACTAATTAAAGTGGTTCGTAATCCAACAGGTATGCTGCCACCAGCTGTCTTTATCATGCGACACCAACCGGTTGGTGTAATACCGAGAGAGATGTAGAAGGGTATTCCCAACTCTGCAACTGGTAATGAGCCCTCAACTTAGACCTATAACTCAGTGCTGTCGAGTATTATGCATATATTCATCCACAATAAGATGAGTTATTAAACGGCAAATTACAACTGAACTAGTAGAGCACAGATTCTGCCTTTTATAGGAAGTGACAGAAAGAAATTACGAGTAGTAACCAATCGTGTAAGAATAATACATAACAGACGAATGAACAAACATATATAAGAAGATAACAAATTAAATGGTTAATTTATGGCTAAATAATTATGGCGCTATGTAGGGGTAGGTGGAGTCACAGGCTACTGAGCCAAACACAGTCAGGGTTACTTTCTGGCGCCTGTCTTTAGTCTTTACTATCCCCTGTTCTTGTTTTTTTCATCAGGTTTACAGGTGGTTACCTCCTGGATGTGGATTCTTTCTTCCTTCAGGCTACTTTCCAACTCTCAGCCTATGCTGATTCACTTCCTGCCGGCCCTGCAAAGTCGGTAATGACTCATACTGGGTCAACATTGCTCCATACAGGGTCGGTACTGCTCCATACAGGGTCAGTACTGGCTCATGCGCAGGGTCGGTCAACTGGGTATTATTTATTCCAGTTATTCTTACCATCTAATGGCTAATATGAGGCCTGAATGTAAGTATAGTGCGTGTGCAAAATCACACAACATTAAAATCCGTAACAGGTTTTCTGTTTAGGCGGTTCAACTACTTTTTCACGTGGAATCTCACCACAGCATTTGATTCAAGCCAAATTTGTAAAAACAAGTGTAGTCAATCGTTCGGTCTTTTGCAACACTTCAGCAAATGATCATTGCTGAAAGTGTAGTTTTACACTCTCACTTTGTTATAAGCACACATTGGTTTTAATACAGTAGAAAACTGGAGGTTCTTTTGACTTTTAAACTCAGGAAACAAACTTCACTTAGTGAATCGCACAACTTAGCAAGTTTTGACTCATCTAAGTTTTCAATAGTGTATGTGAAATGGAACATCACTTTTTGTAAAGTCCTTTATAACAATTGACTGTAATTGATTGTTGTGCAGCTAAAATTACAGCTTCAAAATGCTTATTCTCCTTGAAATTATTAAAACCGGTTTCATTTGCGCATTTTCTGTCGAAAATTATTTTTGTTCAAAACTCTAGTACTCGCTGAAAAATTATAGCATTAGTTTTTCAACACTGCCAATAATGTGTAAGAGAATATGTACTTACTTATATTCATTTCTGGTGTCGGAGGCTTTAGTACTGGTTTCTCAATCCCTTCAAGATAATGGAAATAAAATAACAACAAACAGCACTGCAAGTCTGTATTGCACTAAACAGCACTTAGAACGCTTATGTTTTCATAGCCTCATCCTGTCCAAAGTACATAATGAAGGCAGGGAAAGTTTTAGTTATGGAAGTTTATGCTGTCGGCACCAATGTTTCGTGCTAATAATCCACATAAAATTGGCATTTTTTATTGTAGCATAAAAACTTGTTAATCGTGTAACAGAGGTGTTCAACTGCTACCCGATGTTTTTGAAACTCATCATTGACAGGTCACCTAATGCTTCTGTAACAATCACCAATGCGCTAATGTTGAGTAATAACTGATTTTTACCGCAAGTAGATATTTCTGTAATGTCCCAAGGTAACAGCAGGTTCCGAAATTTTTTTTTAAAGTTAATATTACAGGAATATCAGCTGCTGTCCAGCAGATTGTTCTCATTACGTTGTTATAAGAATCTGGTAACTCAACAGATACAGTTTTTGTTATTAATGTGCTCGCACAAGAGACCACTATTGAGCTAAAAATGCCACCAATGTCTCCAATTCCTACTGCAGCTCCAACAATTGTCGAAAAACTTGTAACCACAACTTCTGCTCCAGAAACAATTACAGCTCCAGAGACAAGTAAAACTACAGAAATAATTAAAACTAATAATCGTATTTGCAAGAAACAGCACACTGTATGGAAAAGCAACTCGATAGCAACTGCAAACCATCCACGTTTCTATACAGTTTTCGTTTATATTGATATAGAACACGTTTTAGGAGTGAGGCTGCCTGCACCAGAATCAACTGATGAATGAAAAAAAATCCTCATTATCTTTCATCCTGAATGTAACAATATTGGTTTGCCATATGATTAGATATTAATAAATCAAAAAGCTTGTTTATACTCTTTTCGTTCTCTACTTTTTAGTATATACATGTACTTCATCAATTTGACCTATTATGCACCCCAGCACCTTTTATATCTACTAGCAGCTGTTTTACTCGAGTAAACCTAACACCGAATCCGCAACCAAAATAAACGAATCATGAAACAAAGGGAATAAGGACAATGACCTAAATGGGGAGGAAAACATCCAGCATAGTCCAATAACTTTCACCAAAAAACTATTCTTAGGATTACCATAAATATCTGACAGGTTTATGCAACAGTATTAATTATAGCTAACATCACAGATCAAACAACCATTCAACAATGTACCTATTAAAATGATGAATTTTTAAACAAAATCTCTGTTAGTTGTGCAGGGTTCTATCAGAACTAGTATATGCACATTATGTGCCGAGTCCACCAATCCACTTGATATGTTGACGGCCTTGTTATAATTTGGAGTTTTACTCATTAGAACAAAACGATGCAGTAAAACATGCATGCACCAGTGGGATAAAAAAGACTACAAGCTGTGGGTGCTATCCATGTTGGGCAAAATTGAAACACTTACTGCTAATCTAAAAACCTGAAATCTAATACACAACTCTCCATTCTTATTTCATCACACCCCCCCCCCCCCCCACCCAAACACTTGACAAGCTTTTAGTATTAGTGGTTATTCTGATCGATCTGCTCATACTAAGCCAACCTTATATCATTGAATGCAGGGAAAGTAACTATCAACATCTCATGAGACCCTTATTTAGGGTTGCAATCGAGGCACAGTTAAGACAAAACAAAAGAAAAAAACATGAATGGTTCTCATTGTTGTCAATGTTGAACTGGTTAATTTCTGTTCATGTTCTTGTAGAAAAGCGCGAAGAGAAGAAAGGAAAAAAGAGCAGCAGTTGGCTAGAGATGCAGCTGCTGCCGGTGCTACAGCTGCAACTGATGATCCCAAAAGTGGTTTAGAAACAAAAAGGAGCGGGAGCATAGTGGATGGGGCTGCTGCACGTGGTGTACGAGATGGAGTTGAACCCACGTATGTTCACATGTGAAGCATAAAAATGTTTGCCATTTCCGTATAGCATGACTTTCAGTAGTTCAAGAGCTTTTAGCTGTGGTGTGCTTGAATTTGATGGCTTTACATTATCCGACACCAACCACAACACAGTTCAACCAAGAACTTCAAAGTTTGTAGAATTGTTTCCTTGTCATCGCGGATTATAACTTACAGTTGCAAATTCCGTTTTCAGGTGAACTGTCTGTCCATAGAATGGTGGCTACCTAATGCAACATGTACACCAAGGCAATCGGGGCTGAAAAACCCCCTGATTACCAAGCGATCCAATTTTTTGACAGTAATTGATCAACATGCTACGTTTATCTTTTTTAAAATTGAATTGAATCGGCAGGTACAACAATTTCAACTTGACTCACCACTATCAATATAAAGTAAATTAGTGAATAAATTATAAATTGAAAAGACATCAACTCATGTTTCACGTATCCAGTTCCAGTCTGGCAGTTTGGAATTGTATGCTGTACAAGCAGCATAAGTGAAGAAATCAAAGTGCGGTCAGCTGTTTCTAGTGCAAACTTGTATAAGAACAACTCCAGTGGAGCCAAGTTTCATAAAAAATTGATATATGTTATCGTTGCTGAAATATTGTTTTTGCATGTATTCAGCTTTTTTTTCATCAAACTCAATTGTTTTTTTCATAGCAATTGGTATATGGAAAGTGTTTTTAGTCTACCGCAAATATTTACTTTATCGACCTGAAGTTTGCAGCAAAATTTATTTTAACAATTTTAAACACCCCTTGAGCCTTGAGTACACAAGAAGTCATTTACAATCTTAAATGATAAGTCCAAACTGAGCAGTACTGGATATTGATGTACTTGCAATACGTCTATTAGAGACTATGTGCATTATCTCGCAAAATTTTCACTCCTAAGCCAGTGAGCTTAGGTGACATTTTTTAATAGTAAGCAAAGCACGCAGTCGCGTTAGGTGGTGTATGCTTGGCAGACACTTGGAATACCAAAGCCCCAGTAGTGTAATAAGACCAGATCTGCATAAACTAAATGTGAGTCTTGGGAATGTTACAAGGACATATAGATCAATGGTCATAGGTCCGACTAATTACTTGCGTAACAATAAGTTACCTTTGGTCAGCTTCTCCATACGTGCTGCAAGCCGGGAGAAATGATTGGGGCTGACAACTAATTTGCCACAGCCCTTCCCTAAGGAATGATTAGCGTTCTCAATATATTTTTGGAGATAGAATTACACACCGTTGAATGGTTCTGCATGACAAATACTTTAATAATATTTAAATTACGTTATGCTGATTTTACCTAAAATTATTTGCTTCATTTTTCTATCAAAGTTAAATGTAGGTAAACTTCTGCTGAAAAAAGCTTTATCCCACCAGAGAGCAATATAGCTCAGCTCAACGATAAAATAAGGCTGTAACATTCATCACGGAACTAAAGACCTCTCCACACAGTGAAATTTTCAACCCCGAAATTGGCGCTTTCAGAGAAGTTATCCTCATGTATCTTGTTGCTACCCTCCACCCAAAACGACTATGGACATGATGGTGTTTATCAACTATTTGCAGTGAAGGCATTGGCCGTCATGGCTCGGAAGGTTAAAGTAGAAAGAAATGGATGTGCGCTGTCTGCATTGATCAATCGTAATCATAAAACGGTCACTAATTGTGGGGCCAGCCGGTAAAAATCCAGCATACTTGATTGTAGACAAATGTGTCAAATGGAGAAAAACCGACTATTTTGCTATTTCTGTGACAAAATCAGCGTGTTTCGCGGGCCTTAACACTAAAGACCACACTAAAACAATGAAAGACTGTCATTTTTTTCAAAACAATATACTTTTAGGCTGGCTACTTGGGGAAAATTTCACCGGTGCCAATCTGCTCTTGAGCATGGGGAAAAATTTCATTGTATACGTGTGATCAACTTGAACAACTCCTAAATTTTAGTACTTCTCAATCTAACAATAGTGTTTATTGTATCAAGTTTTTATGTCCGCTACCTTCCTCTAGGGGATTGTGCTGGTAGACGCCCAGTCTTGTTCAGCGAGAACAGTAATGTCAGCCACTTCATTCCTTATAATCCACAGTCTACCTCAACTCAGAGGTGACCCCGTGCCGGGATGGCACAAGCAAAGTGTTGCAAAGTAGACGACCGACTTTGACAATGGAAACGAGCCCTCGGCTCAGACATACGAGCTAGGAGCTTTCAAGTAGTGTATAAATATATCCTTCATTCATAGCAGAATAAAAAGAGTCAATCTAATGTAACGCTGAGTGTTAATGCACTGCACAGGTAAGATTTAATGCAAAGAGTATTACAAAATCTCTGCCTTTTAAAGGCAAAGTTACAGAGTATCAATGGAAAGTTTCTAACCACGCATACGAAGCATGGCAGAAATACATTTGGCATAAAGTAGACAGCATTTTCCAATACAATAATGATAACTGAATTAAAGAGCACTGGCGCCCAGAATTAAGGGGCAGAGTTTATGGTAAGCTTGGCCAGTGATAGGTTAATGTAATCCCTGAAAGTTCTTTTGGTCTTTCTTGTCCTTGGGTTCACATTCCTCTAAATCTAAGTGTAGGTAAGTTTGGGAGGTGACATCTGGAGGCACTTGGACTAGGTTTCATTGCCCTGGTTATAACAGCCATCTTGTTACTGACCGAGTGGACTATCTAGGGTCGGGGGTAGTAAATACCCGGGGTCAGGGTAGTAATATCCAGAGTCGGTGTGATTAATTATTATTAATAATCATTTTTCACAGCAATACAATCACTAAAATAGATTCTGGTCTTTTCTATTGCATTCATTGTAGGCATACCCGTGGTAGCCACCATCAGGAGGACCTTTGCACAGTAGTGGTCACTGTATGTGGTCAATAGAACCCACTACAGATCTCTCACTATTAAAGACATCCAGTCTTCAATAATAAGTATGATCAAGGCAAATCAAGAGGAGTGTCTCCGCACTCATGAGTATCTATTTTACAGATATAGATTTATGTGCAGGTAATTTCAAGCATAGACACGTCTCTAAAAGAGGTCTCATCTGATGCTATTCATTTTATGAGTCCTCAGATGCTCCATCTGAGTTGTTACCAGTAGCGC
>CALYOO010000357.1:0-37312 GCA_945261195.1 Cryptosula pallasiana
GTCGTGTTGGTGCGACTGCATATTTAGTTATTAGAGACGTTGAGACGTTGTGACATTTTTTTTGGAGCAAAATTTGGCTAAGAAAAACGAAGTTGCCCCGTTAAAATCACTGGATGCGGTTTTAATTTTAAAAAGAGTTTGGGGCGGAGAAAACGTTTCCGATGCTTGTGACAAAAACCACTCGGTCCGTAGAATGTTTTATAAGTGGTGCGAGGTAAATAGTGTCCCCCCTCCTAAAAAGGGTGAATTAATAAAAAAATATGAAAACGAAAAGAAGAAGTCGCGGAAGAGAATTAGTAAAAAAATGCTGGACAACGAGAAGTTGTCTCAAGAAATACGAAAGGGAATATTAACATTTGCAAGTATGGATTCTTCCTGGGCTAAAACGGGAATATCTTTTTTAGAGTCTGACGCAAAAGGAAAAAGCGGAACAGTTACGGCTGAAGAATATGGCGACTTTATTGAAAACCTATTCAAGCCACACGTAATAACCTGTAGTGAATGTGGGGCGCTTAACGATGCAAAGAAAACAAGAAAAAGAACTTCAGATCAAAAGAAGTCCCGCAAAAACAATACCGCACCCTAGGCTGCTTTGTCCTTCTTGCAGGGTAGTTGTTTTGCCTTCATGCAGAACAAAGACCCGAAAGTACTCGACCATTGTTAGGCGCTGGTATAGGTGTATGTGTGGGTACAGTTTTAATACAAGGGAGTAGGTCATGGTTTATTCTAAATGCTGGAGAATACATAGCCTGGAAATAGAAAGGGTTTGCTATTCCTGTAAAAACTTCAAGAGGCTTTCTCTTTTTGTTCCTTCAAAGAATAGGTCCAACGGCGTGAGATCTATTTGTAAAAAGTGTCGGGCTTATAGGGAGAAAATTAGAAGAAGAAAAAAGAATGGCCCCGGTGGGCGCGATAAAGGCTTTCAGACCATATATCGAAATGGAAAATCAATAGAAAAAAAATGTAGCGTGTGTTTGTCTATAAAGCCGGTTAGCGAATTCGATTTTCGATCAAGGTCGTCTAGCGGCTATAGGTCTTACTGCAAAGAATGTAGAGACAGAACGCTAAACCGCGCGGCCCAGAAAGAATACAGTAAAAAATACAGAGAAGAAAACAAAGAAAAAATTCGACAGTGGCGAAAAAAATACAACGAAGAAAATAAAGAAAAACGTAATAGGCGTTTGCGAGAAAAAAGGAAAAGCGATCCTAATTTTTCAATCAATGCGGCCATTAGTTCTAGGATAAGAAAACAAATAAAAAAAGGAAAAGGGGGGAAGCGAACAGAGGAAATATTGGGATACAAAATAAAAGACCTAATGGTTCATCTTGAAAGCCAATTTGAAGACGGAATGTCTTGGGAAAACTACGGAGATTGGCATGTTGACCACATAAAGCCGGTTAGCTTCTTTCAGATAGAATCGGTAGACGACCCAATGATCAAGGAGTGCTGGAGCATGAAAAACCTTCGCCCTTTATGGGCAAGCGAAAACATTTCCAAGGGCGACTGCATGATCGATTATCAGAAAATCACAGGGAGACTGTTTTAGATCGCCCCCAAAACATGCCCCGACACGGGCCTGTTTTATAATTCCTCCCTGAAAACATCCTCCTGAAATCATATAATATTAGTATGATTCCTTACCTTACCTACGAAGAAAAGCTCAGGTTTTTTAAAGCTGTTGATTATGAGCCGCACGACTTCCAATCTGATTTCCACGAAAGCGAAGCGCGATTTAAAATTGTTGCCGCTGGAGCTAGAGGTGGAAAGTCTATGTGCGCCGGTGCTGACGTTTCGGTCTGGCTCATGTTTCCTGATACTAGGATCTGGATATGCGGCCCGCAATACGAACTAGCTGATAAAGAATTTGATTGGGTGCTGCACTTTCTTGCAAAGGTTCCTTTTCGAAATGGAAAGTTGATCGATGTTTGCAAGGTAAGTTCTGCAAGTAGAGGTAGTCGTCAGGTAACAACTCCGTGGCATTCTTTCGCAAAAACAAAATCTACGGAAAAGGCAAGTACGTTGTTGGGCGAAGAGCTTGACGGCTTTGTTCTTTCCGAGGGTTCTCAAATAAAGCGAGCACCCTATGAACGAATGTTGCGCGCAAGAATAGGACCGCGCGATGGATTTGTACTAGGAATATCAACACCAAACTCAGACAGTGGACTTTTTGTCGACCTGTTTAAGCGTGGACTAGACCCAGAGCAAACACAATGGCAAAGCTGGCAGTTTAGGACGCTTGACAATCCTTATTTTTCTGAGGAAGAATGGGAGACGGCAAAAAGAGAACTTGACGCAAATGTCTTCGCGGAACAATACGAAGGAAAGTTTGTTAGTCGTTTTGGTAAGGTGTTTGATGTTAACAGCGTAAGCATAATAGACAAGCTTCCACCTGGTCACGAAAACTTCCCTGTTGTATTTGGAATAAAACCTACACAGGTAAACAAGTTCGTTGTGGTCAAGGTTCTTTTCAATCCAGAAAATAACACGTATATCGTTGCTGATTGCTTTTATAAAGAGAAAACCAGTTGTGCAGAAGCTGCGCTATGGATACAAGAAAAGTCTGTAGGTGTTAGATACGTTGGGACTATCTCTGGTGGTGAAGATGATTTTTTTAAATACGAGCTAAAAAAATATGGTGTTCCTGTCTACTCCCCTGACGAGAAGGGAATGAGCAAGGAGCAACGTTCTATAAAAAGAGTACAGTGTTTGCAATCGCTACTTAAACACGTTGCAGAGAGACCAGCAAGATTGTTTTTCTATGAGCCAAGGACAGAGCCTATTATTAGTGAATTTAGGGAGGCAACTTGGCAAGCATCGCGCGAAGACAAAAATCGACTGGACCCAGAACTTCCCCACGACTTGTACATGAACGCACCTTATGCCGTTGTAAGCCCACTTGTTTTCTTCGAAAACTCGCGCGGCTATGATATATATGGAGGTCAAGCTTGATATTAGCAGAACCAAGTACATTGCAGCACGTTTCTGGCTATGTGTCAGAGCTTAGAAATCTAATAGGATACTACACAGGTTGGGTTGATGACGACTTGCTTATGAAGTACGGTCAAGATGAAGTAAGCATATTCGAAACCTTGTACAATGACGACTCCGTTTATCACTCTATGAACATGCTTAGTCTTATGGTGGCTGGTGAAAACGTAGAGGTTCACTCAAAATGGCAAGAAGTATCCGACATAATACACAACGCTTTTTCTTACATTGAAGACTTCACACACGCACGCCGATCTATTGCATATAACGCTATACTTTTTGGTCTTGGAGTACAAGCAAAGTTTTGGGAACAAGTAGAGTTTCGAAGTCACCCTGGCATGGTGTGGAATGTTCCAGTTGGAATACGAGAAGTTGATCGACGAAGAATGAGGTTGGAGCGTGATCCTGTTGACCGTGACAATGTTTGGTGGTCTATATGGTCAAAAAAATATGATCAGTACATGATCCTAAAAGACAGGGAGCAAGTTCCTCAATATGAGCCGGGATTTTTCCTGCAAGACTTTATTTTTTATGTTGCGGACTATGAAGAAACAAGTCCTTTCGGGCGCGGATTGGGGACGGTGTTGTTTCCACTTGCGTTTGTTCGCGAAAGGGTGAAGCAGTATTGGGCTGATCTTTCAGAGAGTCATTCAAGACCGTGGCTAATTATGAAGGTTGACAGCATGAAAGCGGCGCTTGATGCAAACTTGGGAAACAACCTTGGCACCGCAAAAAAGAAAGTAACCGACCTTCTCGACGTGATGGAAAACAGCCGTGGCCGACACCAAATCGTAATGGATAAGAGCGATGAGCTGCAAGCACTAGACATAGGAAACCAAAGCAGGAACATACACCAGGAGCTGCTAAAATACTTTGATTCAAAGATATTGCAAGTAGTTTTGGGATCAGAGCTAACAACAACTAGTGGTGGTGGTTCTTCGAGTTATGCCCTAGGGCAAATTCACAAGGGTGGCACTAATTCAATAGTGATGTATCACAGGGAAAGGCTAGAAAAAGTCCTAGAGCGCGAACTGCTTCGCGACTTCATTTCTCGTAATTGGGCTAATTTCCGCACGATTGGGCAAAGATTAGGCTTTAGCTTCTTTGAACCAAATGATATACGTCTTGTGATTAACACCGAAAGCGAAAAAATAAAAAAAGAAATTGCGGAATCTGGTGATACTGCGGCAGCTTCAAAAGTTGCAATAACAATGTAGGTGATAAAATGATTGAAACAGGACACAGGTACAAATATTACAGGCAAGAGAACGGCAATTATACAATATTTAATGTGCCTATTTTTGCAGTAACAAGCCAGGGTGATGGTCGCGAGGTTTCGATTCAAAACTTGCAAAATATTGTGCAGAAAATGCAGTCGGAAAAAGAGCGCGGTTGGTATGCAAGGTTGATAATCGGACACCAGAGTGACGAGGACTACAGCACAAACGCCCCCGGCGCAGGATATATAGACAATTATTCGGTGAATGAAAAAGAAGGCATACTATACGCCGACTATGTAGAGGTTCCCCCACAAAGATTCTCAGAGCTACAGTGTGACAAATATCCGGGTCGAAGTTGTGAATACCGGCCTGAAGAAGAATTAATTGAGTCATTGGCTTTGCTTGAAAGCAGAACGCCATATTTTCGTTTTCCTGTTTTTCGTTTAGGCGAAGAAGTTTCTGAGGTTTCCAGGTATACGCGCGAATCCGCACTTGTTCGGTTTCAATCGATATCAAACTCTAACAGCCTTGGCGCAGGAATTAACCCAGGTGAAAAACCTAAAAAGGAGGACTATGTGACAACCAAAGCAAAACGTAGGCTTCGAAGAAGCAAGCGAGACCTAGAAAAAAAACTTGCAGAGCTTAAGAAGAAATATGCTTATCAAGAAGAAAAAGAGACTGCGGCAGCACCAGCGCAAGCACCTCAACCAGCACCAGCTCCCCAGCCTACGCCAGAAGCTCAACCAACAGCGGTTGCGCCGGCAGAAGAATCAACAGAAGAATTTTCAAGCGAAAGAGAATACATTGATAGCTGCATGAAATATATGCAAGAGTGTATGCAAAAGCTTGAAGCCTTCATGTCTAACGATGAGCAACCAAGTCAACTAGACCCTCTTGCTATGCAGGACGACAAGAAGGCACGTCGTTATGCAAAAAACATATCTCGAAGCGCAAAAAATATAGCAAGAAACTATGACTTCAAAAAAGGAAACAAAAGCATTGTTTCTAAGTATTCAAGAGAATCTGAAGAGGTGCGTGGTGTGGCTATGCAAGCTTCCAAGGATTGGGAAGACACAGTTGGACAGGAAGACCGCAGAGCAGCGGAAAAGTTTCAAGTTAGATTTCCAAGCAAAGAATCTTTTGTTGAAAAAGCAGTAGAGCAGGAAAAGGCATCGCGCGGAAGTTATAACGCGATTTATCACGGATAACATAAAAAATATATAATTGGAGACTTGTTAATGGCAGATCCAACAAGTGTAGTAACAAATTCTCTACAGCAAGATTGTGATCGCGCGGAATTCGTAATCAAAAGTGCAGAAGCCCTTGTTAAAGGGGGACATGTTTCTCTTAATGAGACAACGGGAAAGATTGAATTTTCTGGCGAAGATGCCCATATTCCCTGTGGGTTTGTTTTAGGGGCAACGACTGGCGATGACGACGACCTAACCGGTGACTCTGGTGGAACAAAAAAGGCTGTTGTTCGTGGAAATGTTGACGTTCAAGTTGAGGTTGTCGGATCAAGCGCAATTACTCAAACCGGCGATGATGTTTTTGCTACAGACGGACAAACTTACAACCTTACGGCTCCTTCGTCAGAAGTTGCATGTGGTTATGTGAAAGAATACAAAACTGGAACAACTTGTATTGTGCATTTCTACTCTTACCGAGAAGCTAAGTTGAAAACTGACCAAAGTTAGGAAAACATAAATGGGCGTAATTTCGAACACAAATTCAAGAAAAGCAGGCGTTTTAGATGCGGTTGCAGACACTTGGAAAAACAAATACCCTGTATTCAAAGAGCAACAGTCTCTTTTAATGCACAACGTTACTTACACGAATATTCGTAAGGCAGAATATGTTTGGAAAGAGGCACTTCCATTCCCGAAAAAATGGAGTTATGGACGTGGTCGAACATATCAAACATTTCTTGATAGATTAATTACATGCAAAACAATGCCTTTCGAGTTAACAATTCCGTTCAATCTATATGATGAACGTGACGATCAGTTGCAAGATGTTAGAACGCATGTGTCAAAGTCGGTTGAGAGATTCCACATGATCTCTGATCGCTTAGTTGCTGAGTACCTGAACGGTGCGGCAAGTCTTAACGATGAGCTTGTTAATGCGTATGATGGAGCAGGACTTTTTAATGCGACCCAGGGTGATGGTTCGGCGCGACTAGGAGTTGCGGGTGGAAACCTTATTACGGGTAGTGGTCTTGCGGTTGATGGCGTTATAAATGATATAGCGGCAGCGCAGCAAAGATTTCTTGATATGCAGGACGAAGAAGGGCAACCGTTCTACACTGAAGAAGATGTTGACTACAAAAACCTAGTTATCATAGGCCCTAATGCAGCAAATGAAGTTTTGCAGCGTGCTTCTGGAAGTGAGTATTTGAGAACCGACTCAACAAATACTGTTTCTGAGTCTAACTACCAAAAAGGGACTTGGAGATATCGCCTAAATCCTTATTTGACATCATCAAACGACTTATATGTTGTTGTTGACAATGACTACTGGAAGCCGTTTATACATCGCTCTCCTGATGCTGAAGGAATACGCAGTATTTTTGCAGACTTTGACAACTCAGATAGAGCACGCGATCTAAACGAGGCGGCTATGTTAAGTGATGTTCGCATCGGTTTGGTTCCGTGGTTTGTTGGCGGAATGGCAAAAATTAACAATTCTTAGGAAATAGATCTATGGCAAAAATTGCGGCTCCGGCAATGCCGGTGATGCGCGAAAATAGGCGCGCAAAAATACTTGATCCCTTTGACTTGCCCCCAAGGGGCAAAGATGAGGTTTTCGTTTATGTTTCTACTTTCAAAGAGGATAGCCCGTTTTTCTTGAAGCATGTTGGTGGGGTTAGTTTTCAAAAATACGTTCTTCCACCAGAGCATTCTTTAAGAGACAACGCTGATAAAACATATTTTCCAGAAAAGTCAAGCGTTGCCTTAACCGAAAAACAAGCAGAAGCTATTATTGAAAGAAGTAAGATTGTAGAGGACAAAACACCGAGAATATACAATCCTGATGGCACAGAAACGCCAGCGGCTCCTTGTGTTTTGTATGACCACATTGTCCTTGAAAAAGCTTCTGACTATGCAATGAAGCAATACAAGGAATTGCAACCAAAAGTTCCTGGATTAGACAATGACGAACTAGGCGCAAGCTCTGATGACATAAAGAGTGAGATTATAGAGCAGCAAAAAATAAGCACGAAGAAGAGAAAATAATGGCTCTGAGTGATGAAGTTCAAACGCGAATGGGGTCAACTCTTCTTGTGCAGCTAACAAATGAAGATTCAAGTGCGACAACGATTAACACGGGTGTTCTTGATGCAGCATCAACAGATACGATTGCAGAATTCCAAAGGGTAGCCCGTGTTGCTTTTGATCTAACAAATGGATTTCATGTTTCTTTGTGCGTCAAGGGTGTAATGTATCACTTGATGATGTACAAAAACTTAGACTCTCGTAATCGGGACAAATTCGAGTCAGATTTTTACGGGGGTTGTGGTGCTGTTTCGCGACTTGGTTATACTTCGCCAGGAACAACCAGCAACTTGGAGAATAAGCGAGAGCGACAAGATACTCTCCCTGACATGAACAAAAGAAAAAGAATATTTGGTCGCGGATCTGTTAACAGGCTAAACGAAATTAACGACACATAGGGAGCACTTTATGAGCGCGGGAAAAACGGGTGGAGCTTTAGACTCTTACGGAAAGCTTGCAGATGATTTTTCCAAGTTCACTCTGCCAGCGTCAACAGCAGACCCCGCAGAAATAGAAATAGGTGGCGACGATTGCCAGATTAGCTTACAAAGCGAAGATGCATTTGACTTTTGCCTATCAACAACAGCCGCAGCTGCGCACACGATACTTGATGCGGGAACAGCGCATGGAAGTTTTCCAGGTGGAGTGTTGAATTTAGGAATTGCGGGCTTTTCTGGCAATGATTCTAGCGACAAAAAGCTTTACGCTAGATCTCAGGCGACTGCGGGAACAATGACAACTTGGAGGCACCGTCACTAGTGGCAACACCGAAAGAATTATTTGAAAATTTGCGTGATGATATTCGTGCTCTTGAATGGACATCTGGTGGTAATAAGATTTTCGGAAACAATGTATTTGTTTCTCCTGAATTTCCGATATCTCAGATATCAACCTTTCGTTCTCCTAGTTGTTTTCTAACTGATGAGGGAAGTGCTGCGGTAAGTAATCACAACCAGCTTCATGAACAAATTTTCAATATTCATTTTTTCGTTGAGAACTTTGGCGAACGTCACGGTGAAGCTGTAATGATAGGTGGAAATCGCGTTGCTGATAGTTCCCCCGGTGCGGGAATATTTGACGTTGAGCAAAAACTGCTTAACGCAATAAGAGGAACAACAGAACTAGACTCTGCACAGATTACGCTTATCAATAGATCAAGGGTAAAAACTAAAGCTGCAAAGTCTAATGAGCCAAATGCTATACGGTCACTATCGTTTAGTGCTCTTGTTACAATTGATGATGCGATTGGTGGTGGAAATCCTAGCGTTCTTGATATTCTGAGAAGTCCAGGTTTTTTGTATTGGGACCCTCCTAATATTTCAGCGCAAAGTTTTGGAACGAAGCTAGGTTTTTTGGCTAATGGTCTTGCTGTAGATGCTAATTACAACATTGAATATATCGCAAGTGAAGGATCAGGACTTACTCCTACAACAAGTATGTATCAGGGAAACGCAATTGTTGCTGTTGCAGACTTTTGGAGCTATACGTCGGAGGTTTTAGAGCTTGCTTTTCCTGATATGACAACTGGAAAGCAGGTTCGTATTCCAGGTAGCGTGAAAACGGGTGATGCTGTTACTACGGGGCAACTCCTATATGTTCCAGAAAACCTTGTCAACCAATATATTGTTGTTATTAACAACTGTGTTCCTCAAATATTGACACCATATTCTCTCAACAATACAGACAACACGACTTTTCGCGTTCAATTTACTTGCCTAGATAGTTCTGCGCAAATGTACATGGGTCCGATTAACGACTTTTAAGGAAATTTTATATGCCAAATCCTACCAAAGCAGAACTGTTTGATCAGCTTGCAAAGCTTTGTAAGGTTCGCGATGAAATATACAAATTTGGTTCTCAAAACTCAGACAACTATCTTGACCTTGTTGATGACGTCATAAAGTCTCTAGAAGGTGTACACCATAGCGAGGTTTCGTCAAATATTAGTTCAAACAGAGCTGCACTTAATTCCCTGTTAACACAGCTAAACACGGGAATATTTTCTATTTTACAACAGATAGTGCGTGTTGGATATTCTATTAATATATCAGGACTTAGCGCAAAAAATATTATAGAAAAACTTAAAGACGCTATGGACTCAGCAAGCGAAACTATTTCAAGTAGAGGTTTGACTTTTGGCGCAGTTTCTGCGGGTGGATCTAACGCAGGAAGTGGAACGGTTTTGCGATGCACGAAAGACAGGCACAACAACGATCTTGAAGGTGGAGATGTTGGCACCGTAAAGATTGAGGTGATCGACGACAAAAACAACGCCGGTGTAACACCAGGCCGAGAGCTTGCAAAAATTTATGGTTCTGGAATTACAAAAATTGATAGCATTGAACTAAACACTGCAACGGATGAATCAAAAAACATTAGCTTTTCTAGAAGCGATAATAGCATACTGGTAAATCCTAGTTTTGATCAAATTAACGCATCGCTTACCGACAACGAACAAACTGGTTGGCGACTTTCAGATTCGGCAGATTTCACTAAAATAGTTAGAGATGCAAATAACTCTTCAGGCGATGTTTTTCGGTATACACAGGGAACAGAAAGAACGGTTCCTTCTGGTGCGGCGCTTAGATTCGACGACAATGGCAGTATTGCGCAGTATGTTGCAAGAAGTGCAAAAAAGTTTCGTCGAGATGTTCCGTATTTTCTGGTTGTTAGATGGATGAGAAAAAGCAGCGCAGACGGAACACTGACTATTAATCTTGGATCACAAAGTAACAGCGTTGATGTTTCTACAGGCACTAACGATGCATGGAATGATCTAATAATAGGAAGTGGTGCAACCAACAAGGGTTGGTATGATGTTTTTTTTGAGGATTGGCAAGATACAAGTGTAACTCCTAATATTCGTCTTGGTGTACAAATAAAGGCCGCACTTACAAGCAGAACGACAGGGGCAATTATTATAGATGAAATAGTTTTAGTTCCTGGAAAACTTTTTAATGGTGAATATTATGCTTGTATTTCTAGCACGTCAGATGATGACGTTTTGCGAGGGGACACTTGGACGTTCTCTAACACTTATTCTGGCGCCTCTTATGCGGGCGTAATACAGGAAACAGTTCGTGCTGTAACAGGGAAAAATTACTTGCCGCACGCTTCAAGCTCAGAGACCTTTTCAGATGCGTAATGATAGACAGGTTAACAACCAAGTAGAAATGCTTGAGCTGCTAAAAGCAATGAATGAATCGATAGAGCGACTTGGCGACAACATGCGCAACGTTCAAACGAACACGTTTCGCGCCAGCACTCCCAAGCTTCCAAGTATTCCTAGGGGTGGTGGTCGTGGAGATAGTTCAATAAATAGTCGAATGAATTCCTTGTCAAAAAAAATATCTTCTAATCCTGTAACAAATTTTTCTGCTAGCCTCGTGAAGCTGCAAAAGTCAATAGAGGATGCCGCTGGAATGATTGGTGGAATACTCACTGAAAATTTTGACCTTAAGCAGCGATACGGAGTAAGCCAAACGGCACAAAAGCAAACCGCTGGCTTTGCAAGCTCTTTAGCAGCGCAAGGCTACCAAATGAGTGATGCAGAAATAGCAAGCACATATTTGCAGTTTAACGATATTGAAAAAAGAAAATATGATGCACAGAGAAGAGTAAAAGGTATAACAACAAGAGGAACAGCTTTTTTTGGTGGAATACCTGGCGCAGCAAAAGCCGGTGCAGGACTTGAGGACTTCCTACAGGAAGCATACAATGATATTTTTTACAGGTCGGAATCTGGACTTAATTCAGAGTTGCGCGCAATGACAAAAACGCAAGATCAAGCACGTATGCAAAAAGAAATACACAAGAACAACAAAACACATGACTCAGGGGGCTATTAGTGTCAACAACAGTAATCTATAACGGCTATACGCTCCCAAATGTATACGACAAGGTTTTCTTTTCTCAAGGCTATGATAGTCTTGTTTTTCGTTGCAGCTTCTTCATTAGGGAAAGTAGCTCGTCTGGCGTTGTGTCTGAAGAAGGGACAATGCTTGCGATGACAAATGAGCCGTTTGAAAGGCTACAGGTTAGCTTTAATAGCACAAGCGAGTTTGATATAGACCACGATGCAAATACGGCACTTAATCCTTATGTGTCAGTAAAAAAGTCACAAGGAAACAAAAACAACGAAGCTTCGCGTGAATATGAATTTGAGTATAAGTGCATGTTGCCAGCGAGAAAAAGTGGGTTTAATTTTCGCCAAACATCAACATTCACAATTAGTAGAAATGATGCTAGGCGGCGAACTATTAATTTTTCTATTTCTTATACGGCTGGTGGTGCAAATTCTTCAAGATCCAACTTTGATACGTTTGCAGAGCCTTATGTTTTAGGAGTAGTTGCGGCAATTGGGGGCAACTATGAAAACGTTAGCGATGATTCAACAACAGAAGACCAAGAAAAAATAACTACAGGAAAATTTTCATTCGTTGAGGTTCTAGAGGACGACCTTGATGGAACAGTTAACGATTCAAGAATAACAAGTGTGTCGACTGATTACTCCGTAAATTTCGGGCAATCAATAGGCGTTTCTCTGACAGGAAACTATGTTGCAAGTCCTCAAAACAAGATAACTATATCATACAAGGTAAAGTACAACTCTTCTTCTGTAAGTGCAGGAGCGGCGGCGGGAATATATAACACAGAGATAAAGCCTTATGTTCTTAATCAGGCGTTTAGTCGACTAGACCTAAATACAAAAACAACAGTTTCAGACTTTTTCATAACTGAAGATGATGGTTACAGCTTTAATCCAAATGACTTTAGCTTTTCAGGGAAGCTTTCGCTTCTTGCACCTCAAGATCGAAATGCGATCATCTCGCTAAAAGAAACAATAACAAATGACGTTGATGATGGAATACTGGCTACCAAGGTTTGGGACCAAAAAGCAAATACTTACGCTCTCTACAAGATGGGAAGCACAGAACGATTTTCTCGAATAACGGAAATAATAAAAATTGGTTCTGAGCCTGACGAGCCGGAAAGAATAGAGACTATAGGCGAAGCCACTTTTATTAGGCAAAAAATTTCAAGGAGAAAGCACGTAGAGGATCAAGGAGTTGGAGAGTTGATATTTGACTCAACGACTGCGGAAAGTCACGAAGTGTTTTTTGTACAGTTTTCAGAATCTTATCTTAGGGTTGACGAGGTAGCAAATCAAGCTGTTATTGAAGGCCCAGGTGAAGAGATAGGCGAAAGCTTTGCGGGGGTTGAGTAGTGGGAACTTTGTTGAATGAAAATGGATCACCGACACCTCTTCTTAGAATTAACGAAGCAAATGTTCCTTTAACTGAGCAATCATTTTCTTGGAGCTTGACACCGGGGTGTTTACCTTTTTCTAACACATTTCGTGTTCCGGCTGGTGCTCTTTCTGACCAAATAAACTCGACAGTAAACCCTGTGTCTATCACTATGAATATTGACGTTGCGGTGAAGTCTGGAAGCTCGTTTTCTTCAAAAGAAATAACTTTTGAAAACCTTTTCCTTCATGACCGGCGGATCGTTTCAGACTTTGAGCATGAATATAGAATTAGCGATGGTCGTTATTTTTTGCAGGGAAAAAAACTTGCATTTTCTTTTAACGAGACTCGTGTAAAAGTCCAAAAGGGTATACTGCAACCACCTTCGAAACAAAAAGTTGGACTAACAAATCCAAATATTTTGAGGCAACCATTCGACGTTTTCAAGTTAGGAAGGTATGTTAGGCGCAGCGTAAAAAGCAACGGCGACCCTTTTTCTATGTCGGAAATAATAAAGGAAGTTCTTTCTTCTTTGGGTGTCAATGTGACTATAGATCCGGCGCTTTTGGTTGACGGTGACTATGTTCTTGAAAATGTGCGCGAAGAAATGGGCGATATATATTCCACTATTTCGCGATTGTTACGCGCTGGTAGGTTGCAGCTAGGAATCACTCCAAAGGGAACGCTATTTGTATATTCGATTGACTTTTTTGACGAGTCGGGAATTAATCAAATTGTTTCGATTGTTCAAAATGATATCTCTGTCGGCGTAGGAAAAATATACAGGCAGGACCTTAAAAGAAATAGACCAACAAAAATTCGCGTTTTGTTTGAGAAAATGAATGAAGTTCGTGTCAAGCTTGAAGACAACAGCAGGGGGATAGACTTCAATCAAGAAGTACCTGAAAGGCCGACTGAATCTATATCCGTTAATCCTGACGGTGTTGTCACCCCAGAAAAAATTGCCAATCGTAACGCTGTTGCTTGCATTAACGTAATAAGAATTCCCTTTGTTAACACTAATTCTACTTTGTTTGGCGCGGTTCAGATAGGCGAGTATTTTCCTTTTGTAGAGTACATCGAAAAGGTTCTTGCAACTAACAACGAGCTTACTATTGCAGAAATAAATAAATTTTGGTGGAACTCCCTTTTGGAGCGTGAAATACAAACCAAAATTCTTGGCAATAATAATTTAGAGACTGATTCTCTTGCAAGCATGATAGCGAGTGCAATTAGGTCGCACTATAGGCAGGTTTTTATGCTGGACACGGCAGTTCTTGACGAAATAAAAACTTGGGAAAACAAATTAGTCAATGTTGTTGCTAATTATTCAGGATATAGACCACCTTCACCTTTGTTCGCTGACTTCACATTCTTTCCAAGGGGCAGAGATATAGCGGTAGCCAGAGGAAGAGTGACCCATGTTAGCCATGCGCGAAGTTACTTTGTAAATGATCAGGACCCCGACAGAAAAAAACCAACTGCGGGAACGATATCTATAGTTAATCCTGATCTTGGAGTTTTCCAAGTAAGCTATCCGCCGACAAACGACACGATGATTGCGCAAATTATACCATCGGGACTACAAGAAGAAATATTTGCAGCGGCTAGCATTGGTACTGGAAAATTGCTGTTGCAACAAGTTCCGCTGGCGGATAATTTCACGATGGAGACGGTCATTAGTGTAGTTTGGAATTATGATTCCCAGGGTCGTTTTGACTCTGACGATACAAATGATCCTCTGGACAGATCAAAATATTTTTCTGTTGAGTTTGATTATTCGCAAAATCAAGTGGCTCAAGGTCCGGAGATAAAGTTTTTGAGCACTAGGGAATACGCCAGATTCAACGAAGATAACGAGTGTGTCAATACTGATATTGTAGAAGCAATTGCAGAAGCAGAAGCGGCAAAAATTTTTAATCAATTTCGTGATCGATTTATCGGATACGCAAGGTTACCAGGAATTGTTCGAGGCTTTCGCTTGAATGGAAACATGAAAGCCATTACTTTTGAGCTGTCCCCTGGAAATGGCGCGCAAACTATTTTTGACCTTAACGAAATACCTTTTGCGCCTGAGTTAGAACAGCAATTGCCAGCACAAACATTGGCGTTTTTGAATAAACAAATATCTAGAGGTGGTCCTTAATGTATACAAACGATCAAACTAGAGCAGGATATTTTGTTTTTCGCGACCACGAAGGCGTTGTCCAGGTAGATTTTCGCGGAATAAACAATGGAATGCGCATCGAAGAAACAAGTGAGGTTGGAGAAATAACTCCTTCAGAGGTGGCAGAGTGGGCCGGTTGGTTTTTTTGGGACGTAAACCCCGAATTGATAGACGCACCTATCACGGGTGGAGAAGTTTCTGACACTGTAGTGGCTGATCCTGGTGTTGAAGGAACTAGCCGATTTGTTGAAGCTTCAGAGGCAAATGTTTTAGATCCTGACGCACAATTTTCTTCTGAATCTCCACGAGCGACAGGGTCATGGATGCAGTGCACTGCTTGTATTATGACTGATATAGGACTGCTTCCTATTAACAGTAAATCAGGTGAGCCGGATATTCGTTACAAGGCGAAACAGCCCATTCTTGAGGCAAGTACAGAAGATAGTTTTGATATATTTCGTCCTCTTTCACAAAAAGTTCCGGCACCTGGAAGCACAGGTATATTGCTGCAATGTGCCAACCAAGACAGGTATGAGCTTCTTTTTTTTGAGATCAACGACAATGGCGGATTAATTGTCGATCACAAAAGTGACAAGGGGCTATCAACAAACGTATTTGACGTTAATCCTGATGGGACAATTGATACAGCAAACAAGCACGCCGCAGCACTTGATAGTATTTTTCGTGTACTTCGCGACCAAAACAATGCGAAGGTTGTTGCTCTGAATGGGCAAAAATCAGGCAAGGACACCACGGGTTTTTTACCTGTGTTAATGCAATTTGAAACTACCAGCAAGGGAGCTTATCTTAGCCATGAAAAGTCTGGACCTTTGCACCCTGGAACAAACACTGACAAACGTGTGTTAGGTCAAAATAAAGACGGTCTGTTTTGGGGTGGTTGTCATCTTGACACAAACGCTAGTTTTTTTAAAAGCGAAAACAAGAATGGTGCGATAGACTTTAAGGATAGGTTTTTTCCTCAAAACATTGAAGAGCTAGAAAATGTTGTCGAAAGTGAGTTTCTTTTTGATCAAGACCAAGGTCGTTGGCGAATATTAACTGATGTTGGCCAAGATCTTTCTGTTGCAGAGGGCAACATTCGTTGGAATGTTGAAGGGGGGGTTGATCTTTCAGAAGGGCAATTGATAGTCGAGCCTGTAGAGGGGGAAACTCAATCGCAAATTCTTGTTTGGATTAGCTACGACCTTTCAAGAGCAATTCAATTCAAAACAATGGGAGATGGCTGTATCTTTGAACTGAAGCTTATTGGCGAGACCACAAGGCAAGGAGAAACGCGCCCATTTTTTCGTGCTATTCGTTGCAAGCAAGACCTAGGTCGAGAGATTACGCATTTTGAGCGCGTCGATCAATCCAGCCTGGAATATTTCTGTGTTGCTGATGACGGTGTTAATGATCCTTGGGTTGAGCAAAACGCTAAAATTACAACCACAATAGGTGGACCTTTAAGAGTAAACCGTGTACCTGTTGAATTAACGAGTACGTATGACACCAGCGAGGAAAACTATAACTGGCTAAACCTTGCAAGCTTGGAGCGAGGACTTAATTTTATAGGCGCGCCTATTTGCCCTACGCCAGTTGCGGGGTTTGGTGTCGATCACTTCAAAATGGAAAGCTCAGAAAAGTTTGGCGATGGAAATTCAATTGCTAGTTACGAAATTAACAAGGAATTATAAATATACTAAGGAAGTAACAATATGAAAAATAGTGAAATTATCGAAAAATATTTTTTTGGGTGGGGTAAGTCTTCAACTAAAGAAGATGATGGTTTTGGCTCTTCTTCAGGCAGAGACCTTAGCGAAGAAGAAGGTTCTAAGCTTATTGATGATATATTGGATAGAAGAAGCGGACTAGAAGAACAAACGATAAAAAACTATCAAGAGATGATTGTTAATGCAAAAGACGACTTGCGTCGTGAAATAGAAAAAGAAGAGCGAGCAATAGAAAAAAAAATAGAAAACGCAAAGAATGATTTAGAAAAAATAATGCTAGAGGAATTAGAAGAAACCATAAATAGAAAAGAAAAATCAACAGAAGATTACACGGTTCACCTTGAGAATAAAATGGACGAAGAATTAAGATCTATCTATGACGCTTTAGAAAAAGAAAAGGAACTGGTTTTATCCAGGATATCCTTCATGGTTTAATAAAGTTAAGGAAAACTAAATGGTTAATGCTTTTTTGGCAAAAAAAAGACTTAGTGCTGGTGTTCTTAAATATTCTAATGAGGACCAAATAAAAGAGTTGTTGGATAAAATGAGTTCTCTAGAGGATGAAGAGTCGCTTCTTGATTTTGAAATTGAAAACATAGAGGATGAAGTTAAGGCAGAATTTACCGACTATCTAGACTCTCTCGAATGGTACGAAGCGTATGAAGATGAAGAAAGAGCGATAGAGGAAAACATAGAAGAAGAAAAGGAAGGTCTTGAGTCTGCGGTAGAAGAAAAAAAAGAAGAGCTTGAGTCTGAATTAGAAGACGTTGATCATATAGAAGAGAAGTATGCTGAAAAACTAGAATCCCTAGAAGAAGAGTACGAAAGAAAAGCAGAAGAGCTTGAAGAATGGAAAGCCAGAGAAGAAGAGAAAATTGAAATAGAAGAAAAAAACGAAACAACAATGTGGGTTTTCAACAAAAAAGCTAAAATTCAAGAGATAGAGGTTTCTTTAGAGAAAGATATTGCGGTTCTTGAAGAAAAGGAAGAAAAAGAGAAGGCACTCGCTAAGGTTAGGATTGAGAAAGAAAAAGAAGAGCAAGGAAAAAAATTCACAGAAATGGTTTCTTCTTTTCTTGAAAAAAGAAGAATGCGTTTAGAAAAAGTAAAAGAAGAGATTGACTCAATATATTACAAAATAAAGACTTTAGAAGGCGAAGACGGTTACTAATGTCAAAAGTAAAAGGAATGACAAACGCCCTATTTCCAGGATGCAGCTCTATACAAAAACCAATAACTAAGCGAGAAGGCACAGAAATATACACGCCTATCGATAGTGACCACTCTATTGTAGCGAAGATTATATCATACTCAGAAGAAACAGGAATCCTTGAGTGCGCACCTGTTTGGGATAGCTCACAAACGGTTACGTTGTTTGCTGAGGCAAAGTTTCAAGGCAAAGAGGGGTTTCCTTTGGAAGAAAATGTTGAAATTGGAACATTTTGTGCATTGCACAGGGTAGGAGATTTCAACACTAATCCAGCCACAGCACCAAGTGGATTTGAGGTTCGAGAAAAAAGCGCCGACAAGGTTTCTTGGGTAAGTTTTTTTTTTGATGTAGGGTGTGAGCCTATTCCGATAAATGCAATTGTCAAGGGTCCCGTGTCGTTAGAAAAAAATACACTTATCACTGGAAACGTTTGTAACACCTTTGGTTTTGAGGGTCCCTTTTTTGAGTTGCCAGGATTTGAAGTTGCAAATGGAAGTATACGTGTTTTTAGTATCGGTGGAATTCGCGCCGATTCTCTTGACGGAACACCTGTGATTATTGACGAATCTGTTAATGTCCTGGGAAATATTCAGGCGAGAATTGATTGTGACACCCTTGATGATTCAGCAAAGTATTACCCTGTTCAACTAGGATTTGCCAATATAGATGGTAGTCTTGTATATTTGATTGTTGCGCAAGGCGACCTTGATCTTGAAGCAATTTGTTGCGAAGAAGAAGATCCCGGTGGAGAAGATCCCGGTGGTGGTGGTGAAGATCCAGGTGGCGAAGATACCGGTGGTGAAGATCCAGGTGGTGAAGGTGAAGATCCAGGTGGTGAAGATCCTGATGAAGAGGAAGATCCAGGTGGAGGAGGTCCTGCGCCTATTTCTTGCCCTGCTACCGCAAGCGTAAGGGTTATAGACAGCGAAGGCGAAGTGTTAAGTAGTTTTACATTACCTTTGAAGACCTTACCCAACCAAAACCCACCTCCACCTAGCTGCAATTATAGTGCAAGAAACACAGAGAACCCAAACATAATAGGGGTGTTGTCTTCTATAGGAAGCGGAGAATTTAACGCAAGAAGCGAATTTAGCCTTACGCTAAAAGCAAAGCTTTTGAATCCTGGGGGTGGTGGTCAGTTTAACATAGGTAAGGATCATAGAGGTACTTATATTGTAACAGACAAGCCGCCTTTTGGTGAACTCGCAAATGCTGCAATAGTAGAGGTGTCATAATGCAAGACCTAGAAACGGTGCTTTCGTACATATGTAAAAGCATAGAAAAGATTAAAAAACGCCTAGAAAAGATAGAGGTGGAAGTACTTGGATTCTCTTCAAGCAAAGTAATAATGGAGCATAGCGGCAAAAAGAAATTCTTATTTTCTAATGACTTTGGGTTTTCCCCTAATCAAGTTTTGTACAAAATCAAGGGCAAGGAGTTTTTGGCCTTAATCGACAACGGTGAAATTTTTGGTGCGCACATAAAAGAAGGAAAAATAAATTCAAGAGTTGATGGTCAAAGTTATGGAAGCATAATTTTTGAAACTAGCCTTGACAGAGGAAGCAAGGTGTCGTTTGAGAAGTCAACGCCTTCAACGAAAGAAGAAATAAAAAATTTAAAAGACGAAATAATAAAAATAAGGTTAGCCGCAAAGTCAATGATTACAGGACTTTCGACAGATGAATAATGTGTGCGTTGAGGACTGCATTACAAAAATAATGCAAGCCAAGAAGCTAGAGATTGACAAGTTGCTTGAGCTGCTTGTGTCGCTGATATCAAGAATTGAATCACTAGAAGAAAAACTAAAGTGTAGTCTCGAAATTGCAATTGACGACGAATTACTCAAGAAAATAGAAGACAAGGTTTCGGAATCGCTAATTAGTAATCACCTTGTCAGGCAAGATCAAAAAATAAATAGATCAAGTTCATCGTTAGAAAAATTACGCAAACTAATAGTTGAAACGTTAGGAGAACAATGTGAGTGAAGAAAAAGGTATGGGACTTGTCGAGCAAGGGATGAAAGCCTTTGTTGAAAACCAAGTTGGCCCTGCGCTAAAAGAAGTTAAGGAAGGTGTCAAGCAAGCGAAAGAAGATTTCAAGCTTATCGAGGATGAAGCGAAAAAAAGCTTACACGAAGCAAAAAACTTGGTTGAGTCAACTATATCAAGCAGTATAAACGAGGTGAAATCGCAACTTTCGGACGGACTTAATTCGCAAGAAGAGTACATCAACGACAATCGATCTTGCATAGATAATGCAATTTCAAGAATAAAGGACATAGAGGAAAAAGTCCTTGGCAAAGTAAGCTTGTGTAATATAGGAGGTAATCGAGATAGCAAAACGGTTGAGTTTGAACTCCCTGAAGAAGCAAGAGCGATAACATATGAAATTGATAAAAAACATCATACTGCTAATTTTGTAGATGGTAAATTTTCTGGTCCTCACATAGTTTCAAGCGAAAACGTAGACGGAAAACACAAGGTAACGCTTAATAGAGACCTTGATAATGGATCAACATTTTCAATACAGCTAACCGAAAAAAGTCTGGCTGAAAAAATGGACGACTTTGAAAAAAAATTAGCAAAGTGTATGGAAGGATTAGACAAGATAGAGTCGATTCTAAATAAATTTGCGAAAAGTATAAACCCTACTAGCTAACAATAAAAGATGTGGGAGTCTTAGCGATGAACAATGAAGAAACAAAACTTCCTCCTAATAGCCTTGAGGATGTATCAAGCCTTGAGGCCCAAATTAAGGAAGCGGAAAAAGAAAACGAAACGTCAATGCAGCAAAGAATCAAAGATATTAAGAAGGGTGTCAACGCTCTAGCAAAGGTCAAGGACAAAAGTTCTTCTGCTATTGTTAATAATGCACATCACGGTCTAGCAAGTTTGTCGGTTTTGTTGTATACAATGGCTCATAATGCATATTATGCAGATGAAACAATGAAGGCGCTTGGACTATTTTCTGCGAGTTTGATCGCTTACTCAGTGCAAAATGTTCTTCACACTCTGAAGGTCAAAGTACCTATAGATCTAAGTGACTGGCTTAATCGGCTTGGAGAAAAAACCGGATTTGTTCGGCAGAGTAAATAATGGAAACGCGAACCCAGACAGCCGCACTTGTCACCATTAAAAGGTTTGGCGACTCTCTGGGCGAAAATGAAATGAAAGACGCACTATACGCTATTGTCCGTGACTTGCCAGGAATATGGAAAAATCCTAGATATATTGGTCAAGGAGGCAATAGCGTTCTGATTCTTGCTTATGAAGCAGGGTTAGGCGAAGATTGTGCAATCAAGGTTGCTCTCCCTATACATGTTGAGTCTGCACGAAAAAAAACAATGTTCGACTTCATAAACAAGAAGCTCGAAAAAGAGCGATCTGAAATAAAAACAGAGTATGAGTCTAGGTTTGCAAGAGGGTGTAAGATACAAAACTTCGCGTACATGATTGCAAAAAAAAACGGATTACAGAAGTTTGGATATATCCCTGAAATATACATGAAGCCTAGACACAACGAGATATTGCACTACGCGATGGAATACATTGAAGCGGTTGAAATTGTTGAGTATTGCAAAACGTCAAGCATTGATGAAATCCTGTGTTTGTTCAAGGACGTGATGTTTTTTATCAATGAGTGTTTACACAAAAATGGAATAGTACATAGCGACTTGAAGCCTGACAACATTCTTGTTACCAAAACGGGGCTGCCTGTAATAATAGATTTTGGCATCTCCAAGATTCTGACTGAAAAAGAGCAAGAAGTAACACATGAGCTTTCGAAAATAGGTAATGATAAGTTCATGTCCCCCCAACAAGCATCTTTTTCAAAGGGTCGTGTCCGTAGCGATGATATCTTCACGCTAGGATATACGTTCTGGACAATGATCACGAAATATATACCTGTTGTTCCTGCGGGCTTGAAGTTTGGCAAGGACATTAAGTACAGAGACTTATTTCCTGTTTCGGAGATTCCGCGCGAACTTGAAGAATTTCGCGATTTCTTCTTGAAAGCAACAGGTGAAGAAAGAAGCAGCCGCTTCCCTAATCTAGATGTAGCAATAGAAAATTTTGACAAGAGCTACAATTTTTGGTGCAAGAAAAATAACACTGTTGTTCAAAGCAACACTACTAATATAGTTAACAAATTTTCTCGCGTGAATTGGGAAGAAGCACGCAAGGGAATTAAGGACAAAAAAAACGAAAACGCTCTGTTTGACATAATGCAGGGTTTGGAATTACTATTTTTTGGAGATGAAGAAAAATGAAAATGATAGTCTTAGCGATACTTACAATAACAATGTTAGCGTCATGTAGCAGTAATTCTTACTGTGTCAAGGTTGACGGATCTAGTGACAAATATGGAATCGATAATGCGGGCGTAGAGTTTTGCTACAATCCCGTAGCGAGTGACAATGAGCAAGCAAACGTGTTCAACTCGGCAACCAGTGACGACGAATATTTTCTTGTACACAAAAAGTACATTGATCGCGCAAATGAAATAATAGACAGCCAAAGCCCCAAAGCAGCAGCGGCGAACACAGAGAAACAAAAAACGATGCAGAAATTTATTTTGCTCACCAAATAGCGACCCCACATTTTTTGCCATGAGTCCTAGCGGCGTAGCATGTTGCTGCATCGCTAAGACTCAAAAACCGCTTGCGGTTTTGCCTCTACTATAATAGTAGGGGTTTTTTTTTGCCTTGACAAAATATATGTCCGGAACGTATACTCCGTGTGTGATATATGTCCGGAACGTATACTTTGGAGGTTTACATGTCAGAAAACGAAATAAGTATTGAGGCAATAAAGATAATGAGCGACAACGTTGTTGATGCAAAAACAAGGCTTCTGGAGCTTGAAAACAAGAGGATGTCAGCAATGCACGGAAAGAAATACAAGGGTCTTGTTTTTCAGCACCAAAAATGCAAGCGCGATGGTATTCGCCTTAGAATATATGCAGGAAGTTCTTACAAGAAGCGGTATTATTATGTAGGAATATATAAAAGTTTTAAAGAAATTTTCGACCTGTGTGACAGCATAATAAAGGGTGACGTGTAGTTTTTGTAAAAAAAAAAATAAAAAAAATATATTTTTTTGTTGCATTGTATATGTAAATAACATATACAATGTATGTAAGTTGATGAGGCAAACAAAAATTCTAACAAAGGAGATCCAAATGATAAATCTAGAAAAACAAAATTTTTTCATCGAAGAGGCAATGGTTTTTGGAGTGTGTTTGGTTTTTTGTTCTTTGATAGGAGCTTCAATCGTTCCTGCAATATTTTCCGCAGTGCTATACAACGTGAAAAAGAAAGGATAACAGCGTAATGATAATTGAATTATTGAGGATAGCCGCGACCGTGTTAGCGATCGCATGGCTAATAATGCCTTGGTTGGTTGCAGCCGCACAAGGATTTGGATTGATTAAGTAATCGCGTTGGAGCGAAATTACAATAACCGTTCCTAGTGTATTACACGCTAGGGACATTTTCAAGGAGAAAATTATTATGAAAATTAAACTAGGGGAAGTTGTAACAAGAAAAGTTCTCGCTGATTACCTGTGTGGAGAATTTGGCGAAACGCTAGGAATATATAAGGACGGGTCTCATTGCGTTGGGGATCTTGTAGGGATGGAAATTGACGAAGAAGAAAGGCCGATATATACGGCTGAATGTATAGGTGTTCAAAACATGTGCCATGACAAATACATTGATTTCTATGATTGTGATAACAAAACTTGGAGTATTAATGATGGTGTTGAAGCAGAAATAAACGAAGTTTTACGCTATGAATGTGAAAACGGCGACGTTGATGAAGACATTGAGATTCTAATAGGAGATCTTCGCCGTTCTGGTAACACAAAATAATAAATATATCACTATTACATCACTGAACAAAAAAAGGCGTTTGCTCAATATTAAGCAAACGCCCTAAAATGTTGGTACGCCCGGCAGGATTCGAACCTGCGACCTACAGATTAGAAATTTTGCGGTCTTTCTTGGGTTCCGTAACTCATAATCCCCTATTTTGCTAGGGTACAGACTTAACAACATGTTTCGACCTACAGACAAATCACGGTGTTTGTACGTCGAAAACGTTGTATTTTGGGTATTTCGCATCACTATTTCATCACTACGGGTATTAGATTCAAAAAATCTCCGGCACATCTGACAAATATTCCTGTGTTAAGTACAAGTACTTTTTCATAGTTTCCCAGCTTTCGTGTCCCACTATCCGCATTACTTTTGCGGGGTCTTGTTTGTTCATTATCATGTGCGAAATATACGTTCTTCGCAGAGTATGTATATTGACTCGCTCAATATCAACCCCCTTTTTTTTTGCCTTACCAAGCACATGCTTGAATCTGCGCAATATATTGCTAGGGTCGTGCTTTCCCCCTATAGAGTTGACAAACAAAAGGTTTCGCTTATTCTCTTTTGCTTTTTTGATCATCGATTCGAGTTGTTCAGCAACAGCCGAGACCGCAGGAACGTGTCGAGTTTTTCGAGACTTAGCGTTTCCTGCACGAACAAAAATTATTCTTTTTTCAAGGTCAACATCTTTTATCGTAAGGTTGATCATTTCAGAAACGCGCATTCCTGTACGTACAAGAAAAAATATTTCATCCTCGATAACGCTTCCAACAGCAAAATCGCTGATAATTTCAAGTTCTTCTAGCGTTAGTATTCGAGGATCGTTTTGTTTGTCGACCTTTATTCTCTTTACTCTATCAAAAATATTCACAGGAATAAGCGAATTATCAAAAGCATACTTGAAAACTCGCTTTATTGCTGATATATTTTTATTTACTGAGACATCGCTAGGGGATTTTCCCCTAGGTGTAATGTTTTCTTTTCTCCAAACAACGAAGTTTTGCATATCGCTTTTTTTGAGATGTCTACAAAAATACAACCCTTCTTCGCGAAAGTATTCGAGTACTTTCGCGACAGTTCTCTTCTCTTCATTGTACGATGATTCTTTTGTTGAGTACTTGACAACTTGCAAATACTTTTCTGCGACTTCATCAACGGTGATATCCTGGTCGTACTCGGTACCCGCGCGAAAAGTTTTTTTCTACCAAAACTTTTTGTCGCATTTCGTAGAGAAGTGCGTTTTGCTTTGAAGAAAACCCGACCTTCCTTTTTTGTTTTTCGTCTACGCCTTGCCAAGAAGCGCACCACGATTTTTGGTCTTTACGGTAGTATACCAAGGCTGTCCCCTTTCTTTATCCGCGTCTGTCCCTGGCAGAAATTGATTCTTGAAAGCACTTGCCTTTTCCTCTCATGTAAAGCTCTATTTCCCTAACACATATGCATCTTTCTGCGTTAGGAAAACAGACTGCGATTTCTTTGCCAAGTTTTTTTCTTAGCGAGTCCATCGAGCACCCGATCCACAAGCACGCTTCTTTTTTGGTGATGTATTTCGCATTCGGTGCAACAGCTCCTTGTTTTAGTCTCGCAACTTCACGCGAAAGTTTCAAGACTAATTCTGTTAGATTTTTTATTTCTGCGTTCAAAACTGCCTCCATTTTTTGCCGTTATACGGCTATACTTATTTATTCGACGACGAAGTTCGAGCCTATAAGTTTAATTTCGCAATTACATCCAAAAATTTGTTCATCTAGGCGTTCGTCATCATCGTCAAAGTAGTAAAAACTTTCACACTGGCAGTATTTGCATTCTGCCCGTATATAGAAATCGTTAATATGTTTTATTTTCTCGTCGTCAAGGTGAAGCTCAACCCCTTCAAAAACAAAAGTATTCCAGGGAATGTAGTTTAGGTTTTTTGCGTGCCTGCTTTCATGTTCCCATCTTCTAGCAATTTTATATATCCCCAACTTAACTCGTTTGTAGTCCAGAAGGCTCCACCCTAAATCAGAATTCTTGTCTTGCTGGCAGCATTTCAGGCAATATAATTTTTCGTTCACCTGTACTGGAAAATTTACCAGTGAATTTTTAGTTGCTAATTTTCCGCAAACTGAACACTTCAAAACTACCTCCCCGTAAAAAAAGTCGACCAGTCAAACCGAACCCCATCGTGAATCGTGCAAGGTTTTTCGGTTTCCTCGATGATACGTATATTGCGCATGAACGGATCGCATAAGCGAAACCACACGATCCAAGCGCCAGTGTTTCCATTATTGTTAGCTTTTTCCAGCGCTTTTCGCTGATGCTCTTTTTGTTTGCGCGGATAAAATTTCTCACTCGAACATTCTTTTGCGTCAAGGAAATAAACCTCGCTGTAGTTGCTGCTTGCGCAGACAACGATGTAATCGCAAGGCTGTTTTCCTTTGTGTATGTTCTTCTTGTAAGTGCGTCCCACCTCAAGCCTTACGGCTTGAATGTAGGGCAAGTTGTTCCAGTATTTCATCCATTTCTCGAACTGTTGTTCTAGTTTTTTACCTCTTTGCTGCATCTGCATTGCTACCTCTTCTTGCTAAGTACAAACTCAAGTGCAACCTTCGCCTTTCGCGAAACATCTCCCTTGCTAGGATCTTTGTTCTCCCATGCGGCGAGTTGGTCCAAGTACTGCCTTGCGCTTTTCCCATCGACTAGGCTTTTTATATCCTCGGCAGCGTCTCGCCAAGTGAGTGTCCCTGTTTTTGCGAACCCCATCTTCGAATCAAGGAATTTCTCAACGCTACTTTCCGGCTTTGCCGGGGGTGCCTGCGGCGGCTCTTGCCGTTCAAATCCACCTGTTTTTTGCGATTCAAGCGCATTGCATATTTCGTCTGCGCTTGAATAGGTTCCCTCAGTTCCAAAACCGCACGCCGCTAATGCGCGACCTATCGCAGAGGTTTCTGCGTTTTCTAGCGCACTGGTTTTATTTATTCGACTTGCGTTTATTTCTTCACGGGCTAGGCCCGTGGCAAGCGGCACACCTCCGGCAGTGATTTGCGCGTATACGGTGTAACCTTTTTCATCGCTAGAAAGTAGCGAGGTTACGATTCCATACCCCTTGTCTATAGGGTATTTTTTGCGGAACTCTTGGGTCCGCAGGGCAACGGTGTGGTATTCCTTGCCGTGTATGTTTACCGTTCCTTTTTTGGCTGGTAGTTGTCTGTTCAACGTTGTCTCCCAATTTCGCGAATGTGTCGATCAAGATCGCGCGACATTTCCTCTTTGTGAAAACGCGCAAACCATCGCAACAAATCCGCAGTGTCTTTTTCTTCGATTCCGTATTTCTCGCACCAAATCGCGAGGTCCCAAAGCGCAAGCATGAACCCAGCTTGCGCTATGCTTGGCTTTTCGTTCATCGTTGTCCCCCTGTGCCTACGGCACATATGCGGCTTTGCCGCATATGCGCGTAGCGCAGAATCTTTGTTTATTTTTTATCCGTCTGCAAGACGCAACGTTTTTCTCTATCCAGCTTTCTTTGCTCTAGCCACAATCTTGCTTCTTGAAGCTTTGTTATTACAAGTTCTGTCTCTCTGCTTGGAAGCTCTGATTGATAATGCTTGTGCAGCTCAATAATTGCCTCTACTGCGTGCGTCGAGAAACATCCTTTTATTGAATCACTTTCTTTTGGGTGTCCAACCTGTAACTGTATTGTTAATTTACCATCAACAAATGTGATTGACGAATGTATGTTGTTTACTTCGCTCTGGTTCATTCCCTGTAATTTTTGTTCTACTGATTTACTCATTTTCGCTCTCTTTCAATTGCAGTATGCGTTTTTCTATTCTTGTTATTTTTTGACTTACTAAACGTAGTGGATATTTGCTATTTAGTATCTCCAAAAACTCTTGTTTTCGCTCTTCAAGCTTTTCAATTGCCTGTATTTTCATTTTCTCAAAATATTCTTCCATAAACTCCCTTTATCTTGCCGTGTATAGAAGGGAGTACGGATGGATAGCAAAAATTAGAGTATCCATCTTTCGATTCACCTAGTTCTTCCTTTAGTTGTTCTAGCGTCTCGATTTCCATCTAACTACCCCTATCATCATCATACTGTTGTTGTTTTAGCTCGAACAATCCTTGTTCACTTGTTGCTGAGTCCTCGATCATTTCTTTCGTTGCAACTGTTACGGTGTTCTTTTTCTTCCAAGCATCGGCAGTATTATTTTCAGCGATGTGCTTTTCGAAGATGTTCGCAGCTTGCTGCGGGATCTCTTCTTCTTCGAACCACCCCCTGTCGATGTTTTCATCTTCCGTGTAGAAGATGACGAACAACTTGCCTCTTTTGTCCTCCGTTTCGATTTCGTAGCCGTACCCCATCGCGATATATTTTTCTAGCGAGATCGGCGCGTTGTTGGTTTTCGCTTGCGGTGCTTTTTTTGTTTTTGGTTGTTTCTGGTTCTGGTTCTGGTTCTGGTTCTGGTTCATCTTCTTCGGTACTTAAATATTCACAAGGTATTCTTATTGCTACGGTTACCTTTGGCTTTCCATCAATACGCTTCTTTTTAGTAAACACCCTTTTTCCGCTGCTGTTGTCCGTTTCAAGCGACCCGTTTTCTAGTAGGGTTTGCAATACGCTGTTGCGGCTCATGTTGTTGGCCTTTATCAGATCGGTAAACACCTTGGAATATATGTACAGAGTGTTAGAGGTTTCGTCGTGCATTCCGAAAACGTCGCCTCTGATGCGATCACGCTGCATTGATATTGGCCGATTTCCGTTTTTTTCATCTTCTCCAAATAAGTAAAACTTGTTGCTATACTCGTCTAGGCACCCCATAAGAAACTCAATAGATTTATCATAAAGACTTTTTGGCTTGAAGCTCATGGTTTGTATACAACAAGCCTTTAGTTCTTCAACGCTAGGAACGTTAATTCCAAGTTCGCGCAAAATGTCGCACCCTACCAAGCAAGCAGCGAAGTATGGTATTTGTCTGTACTGTATGCCCCCATCAGCGGTTTTTCTTATTTCCGCCTTGTAAGACTCAAAGCTTTCTATGGTTTCTTCTTTTTTCTCCATAAATCTTTTTATTATTTTTTCACCAAAGTGTCCGTAGTTTTCCTCCAATTCGGCAATGTACTTTTCTAGGCTTTCGGCATAGCCTTCCTTGCTAACTCTAGTCTTATGCTGTTCTAGCAGCCTAGCAGTTGCACCACCGTCAGCACTAAGAGCGCTTATTTGCCATTCTCCCGTAGAAACAATTACGCCGCGCATCATTGGCGACTTTCTGCGTGAACGTTTGCTATCTTTCATTTCGGCTCTTGCGGCTTGCTTTCTGTTTGCAAATGAGTAAACCGTTTGCACTACGCTTTCTGGCCTTCCCTTATGCGACTCTTCAAGGAATATAGGCAAACCACCTGCTTCCTCCATTATAGTCTCTATACCAGCGCGTGTTCCTTCCCAAGAATTTAATATTCGTGATGGGTTAGCGTACAGACTCGCGCCAACCTTAGACCCTATTGTTTTTCCGCGCCCACTGTCTCCCCAAGAATGATATGTAAAGTTTTCACACTTCATTTTTTCTATAAGGGGGCTAATCGCAGCGGCACCACATTTTAGGGCAATTTGAACGTCTGACACTAAGTAGTTTATTGCTTCTACTTGTTTCGCTTTGCCTCCTTTTGTTTCCGGCGTGTAGTCTACAGCTTCAAACTCAACTGGAATTTCTTCTTTTTCGTCAAACATCTTGCTTCCATAAACAAACCTGTCGCCACTCCATCCATTTCGACGACTAGAAACCTTCTCCTCTTTTATTAGGTTACTTATGACTGTGTTGAAGTATGTAACAATGTATTTACTGTTGTTTGCTGTCAGATAAAAATCCGTGACGCGCAAGTTCACCGTGCAATTTTCCAAACAACAGCGTGTCAGCAAGAAACCTTTTCTTTTGTTTTTTCCCCACCTAAGCGTTACTGTGCATTCGTCACTAAAAAACGTCTCGATGTACGCTTTCGACAATAACTCCTTGATTTTATAATTGTCTTTGGCTCCTTAATTATTTCCATGTTTCTGTTTTTTTTCTGTTCCACGTATACAATTCTGTCTTGGTATATGCGAAAAACATGTTCGTCGCCCACTTCAACAAATCGAAATTTCGGAGTAATTGCACAGTTAATCGCTATATTTACTAGCGCATTAAATTGCTGTGGCTTTCTTCTGTGTATTCGTTTAAAGTCGTTGTGTTTAATCGTTGCCATGTCGACCACAAACACCGATCCTTGATAGCTTATTTCGCTAAGCCTGTCACACGCATTTTTAGCGAAATGCTTGCCAGCCTCATCATTTTCTTGTATAACGTATATAGCGTTTATGCCTTGTATGTCGTCAGGGTAAAGAGATCCACACATTTGCGCACCTGGAACACCTATCGCATTGTGGCCGTGGTGTATTAGACTCCATGTGTCGCTTTCACCTTCGACCATAAAGCACTTGTCTCCGACAAACTCTTTGGTTTATAGCAGCGAATATTGTTGCTCTTGTCTCCGCCCCATTTAGAGCTTTTTCCTTTGTGTCCTAGCCTTGCTCTATACCTTCCATTTAAGTAATCTATTTTTACAATTGGTATCTTCTTGCCCCATCCTTTTTCGGTCCAAGTAGAGTTCGAGCAGCCCATTTCCGCTAAAAAAATCAACACTAAACCCCTTTGCGCCAGCAAGTTCGGATAATGTAATTCCTTGTGGAATTTCGCTTTTCTTATTCTTCTTCCCCTTTGTTTTTTCCGTGACCAAATCCTTTCATTATTTCTTCGTGTGGACATTTCCTAGCCATGCAATTTGTTAATATTTTCCGTCATCACCTTCAGAAATGATAAGCGAAGAGTCGCTACCGTAGGTGAACAGGACACTTTGCTTGATAGTCTTTTCCGGCGCGCTTAATCGGCCAGCTTTTAGACTGTAGTTCGTTGATGAATTGAGAAAATGTTATCACTTATCTACCTTTCCATAAATTTCTAGTTAGTATTCCCGTTTTTAGCACTTCTTCTATTTTCACGATGTTCTTTATTCCTGGGCTAAGCCTGCCCTTTTCCCATTTACATATAAGCGGTACACCGCAATTTATTCTTTAGCGAGATCTTTTTGGGACATCCCTTTTTAACTCGGCTTTCTTTTATAATTTTTCCTATATCCATGATCCACCTTTCCTTCATGGAAAATTATAGTTTCCGCAAAGGAAAACAGTCAACAGTTAAATTTCCGCAGTGGACATTTTTGTTTTCCATCTTGGAAAAGTACCGGCTTGCTGATATAGTTATTAGAAGGAAAGGAGGAGATTTTGGATATAGGAAAAATTATAGGGATTGGCGTTAAAAAAATAGGGATTACAAAAAAAGAGCTAGCGAGAATTCTCGGAGTAGGTCCGCCAGCGGTAACAAAATGGATAAGTGGTGCCAACAATCCACCCGCAGATAAGTTAATTGAAATGATAAAGATGCTAGACTTAGTTGAAGATTTCTTTCCTGGCTACAAAAAAGTAGAAGAACCAGAAGAGGAAACAATGGAAGATCGAGTAGCAAGGATAGAGAAGAAGCTGAAAGAAGTTGATTTTTTCAACAAGCTGTAGCTAAGAATAAAAGGGTGTTCCTACTTTTTACACGATGTTCCGACTAGTGTTTGCAAAGTCGGAACATCCTATGTGTTTTGTTGTCAACAACTTAGGAAAACTGTTCCTACTGTTCCTACTGTTCCGACACTTTTCCCCGTATAGACTACACACAAATGAACGCTATAAGAAAGATATGTTTTGTTGTCGCACGTATAGTATATTTAGTAAGAACAGTAGGAACAGTAGGAACAAATATATATAAATCCCAATAAACATAGGCTGCTTAGATGTTCCTACTTTTGAATACTTAGTTGGAACATTGGGAAAAAAGTAGGAACACCTACGGTTTTGATGTTGTTTTTAGAGACGTACACACAAAAAAAAATGGGTCGCTATTGCAATTTGTTCAAAAGTGTAATAGTCTTTGGTGGGAGGAAAAGAGATGAAGATGCTAAAGTATAGTTGCCCGCAATGCGGATATGCGCTGCGCGCAGAAATCGAGCGTGCGATGTCAGATGAATTGTGCGATGAATGTGGCAACGTGTTTATGCCATCCTCTTGTCGTGATCTGTCAGAAGAGGAAGTCGAAATGTCGATGCCTCCGTTGCCGGAGATTGTTCCACCGCCACGAAAGTTGAGTGTTGTGAGAAAACCTGTAGCGGCAAATGTAGTCAATCCCCCTCGCGCTACGCGCAGTGTCCCCGTTTCGATTGGCAAAATTAGTTATAGAGACAATAACAAGGGTAGCTATTTGAATGTAGTTTTGGCAACGATGCTGCTTTTCTTGCCGTTTTCGATATTTGCTTTTACGAGCTATTCCCCTAAGGAGACCCCTGTTGTTCTTTTTATCATGTTCTTGGTTTGGCCGCTTCCGGCGCTTCTCGTTTCTTGGGTTGCGTACTCGAAAGGCAGGAAGTTTTGGTTTTGGTGGATGACGTGTTGGTTTTTGCCAGGAGTGAACTTTGTTACATTTATAGCGGTATTGGTTGTTGAGCCATTGTCGTTGTGTTCTGATTGCGGAATGAGAATACCGAGATCTAGCAGAGTGTGCCGTTATTGCAGAAACTAGCGCTGTATCCCTTATTCTACGCCCAAAAGGCATAACCTCCTACCCTTGAAAAGATTTAAGCAATTGAAGCAAAAACCAAACCCCTCGCTTCGCATTCACTTTCCGTTGCAAAGCAAACTCCCAGTATCGTATAATATAGTGGTTAAGTGATATTCTTGTCAGGTTATAAGGAAAATATAATGATAGATGTAAAAACAATAGCGGCAGTACTTGGCAAATCAGATGCTTACTTTTGTAAGGCCGGTAGTGTCGAGGGTGGAATTAGCGAGAGCATAGAAGGAGCAATAAAAATATTTTTCCCTGGCGGTCCATCTTGTGCCGCTAAGTTGCGAGTTGTTTCTCTTCGCAAGAAAGAAGTGCGTAGAATTTTGCACGATGACGTTAGTGATTTTGTTAGCGATGTTGAAGACAAGTTGACAGAGAATAATGGGTTTTCGAAAACCTGTGAATATAATCTTTCGAATTTGATACTAAACGCAATTGATTGCTGTTTTGAAGAGACAGACGAAAAATTATATGAGGAAGGTTGCTATATTGACTTGCCAAAGGAAGTTGTGGCTGATATTTTGAAATGCGATTAATTCCCAAGCGTTGCCCTCTTCGCGGAAATGGGGAGTTTATTGCCCTCCTTGCAAAATAGTTTATGTTTGCGTTGTAATTTCACCAACCAAAGACCTGCGGCAAAGCCGCAAGCCCCTGGCAGGGCCTATGCGTTAGCATCTTCCAGTATAATTTGTTGATCGCAAGGCAAAAGTAAATCGCGCTTTGCGCGGCTCGCTTGCTCTAGCAGATCCACTTGCATTTTTGCGATACACTTATCGCTGTAGCACCAGCTTGTGAGCGTAAACTCTATTGTCATTTTAACTTTTTTTCGCTTAAGGTCGCGCTTAATGACCTCGACTTTTGCATTTTGTTTTATTTTTGACATGATGACCTCTATTTTGCCCCCGTGTGGGCAGGGTTATTTGCTTGTAATGTCGCTGTTAGTATTATACACTATCTTGGGCAAGACGCATTTGTGGAGATGATCTCCTTTGTGTCTTGATCTAGGAAAGTTATATTGACCCTCGCACGTATACCAAACGCACGAAGAAAATCAACTAGCTTGACTGCTTCCATTGAACAAAAGTCCTTACACAGATTTGCACTCGGAGTAAGGATATTTGACGTTTCACCGCAATTCTCACATACGTGACGGTGTGTGAGTTTGTCGGTGCTTATTGGGTTTCCTGGAACGCTGCAACTTTTGCAACTTGGAAATACTACGCTGTCTTTTGCTGTTTTCATTTTTGATCTCCTTCGTTTATGTTGCCTACTTTTTTCCACTCTCGCCAGCCCAAGGTCCAGTTTCCAGACTCTTTTCCAAAATTACCGCGACAATATCGGTCCTCTCTGCACAAAAAAGCCTCTTCCCCTATTTTGGTTATAAGCAGTCGGCTAGTGTATATTTGGGACTCGGTTCCCTCTATAATGTCGCCCTCTTTCCACCCATTTATCCGAATAGTTTCCGCTTCTGTTTTTCCTCGCTTCATTTTTGTTCTCCTATAAGCAGTGACTTCATGTATTTCATACAACCTCTGCAATACGTTTCGTTGTCCTCAAATATATTTTCTTCTTTATCAGGAACATATTCTCCGCAGTCACGACACTGAGCAAGATTATTTTCTTCTGCCCATTTGTCCAGCTTTTTCTGATGTGTCTCGCGAGGAAAATTGCATTCAAAGCACTTCACCTCATAAGAGGGGTGCTCTATTACTTTGCATTTGCTGCAGCAAGTTTTGTCGCAGTAATCACATTTGAACAGCGAAGATCCACCGTTACATATGCGGCAAGGTGTTTTGGATCTTTCTTTTATCAGCCATGATGCTGGGCCGGCTGGTCTATAATTCATATGCGAAACTCCTCGATGATTTCGAAAGCTGGGCTTTCGGGACTTTTTGCGCGTAGCGCGCTGTTTTCCGCTTCTAGTTGCCATATGCGAACGATTGCGGCTATTGCACATATGATGATTAGGGTTTTATTTAGCATTGTTATTCTCCTTGCTTGTAAATTCTTTTGTTAGCACACCTATCTCTAATAGACGCTCTAGTTTTATCAAGTTGCTTATCGTAGGAGTGTTAACCCCTCTTTCCCAATCCGAAACGCTTGTTTTTGACAAGCCTAGGTTCTTAGCCAAAACGCCTTGGCTCATTCTTTTGCTGTTTCTCTTTCTTCTTATCTCGTGACCAATTGACTTCATTTGTTCCCTTTCTTGGTTAGCTGTTGGCTAAATTATATAAGTCAGCAGCTAACAGGTCAAGCAAATAATTAGTTCATGGTTAATAAAAATAGTTACTGGTTGTAAAATCTGCGCGAAGTGGTAGAATTTATGTGGCTAAAAAATGAAAGGAGACTTATGGAAATTAGCGAATTAATAAGAATGGGGCTAAAAAGAAAAGGAATTACTCAGTCTAGTTTTGCAGAAAAGATAGGGGTTAGTCCTCCAAGCGTTGCTGCCTGGATAAGTGGAAAATCTTACCCCGGAGCAAGAAAGCTCATAGAAGTGATAAAGATACTTGACCTCAAGGAAGATTTTTTTGGTAGCGATTTTCTGACAAAAGAGGACGAACTTTTTCTTGAAAGAATGAGCACGGGCCAAGGAATCGCAAAAGAGGTTAGTAAGCTTCACGAGTCTGTCAAGGATCTACAAAAGAAGTATAACGAGCAAAACAACAACAGCGATGAAGTGGCAATGCTCAAGTACGAAAAAAAAGTGCTGGAGTCTTTAGTGGGAATTTCGGTAGACGAGCTTATCTATTTTATCCGAAAAAAGCCAGGATTCAAGGATAGCTTGAGGTTATTGATAGACAAGAACAGGACTAAGAGAAACAAGATAAAGATAGAGATGTAACATTTTGCCCCTGGTGACAGGGGTTTTTCTATGTCAAAACGCATACAATTAACACACCCGAAATAAAACCACAAGATTTCCGCATATTATGTTGTAAGTCCTTGATACATATCATAGAATATATGTATGCGAAATAGAGTGTTCTTGGTTGACCAATTTCGGTTAACACGGGTTTGTTAGGTAGAAAGTCATGATTTACATCTTTGGGATTTTAGCTGCAGCTGTGTTTTTTTCTATTGCCTCAATGGATGATGATGGTCAGTGTTGTGATGAGTGTTTTTGCGGAGACTAAAAAATGGCAGGAAGTGAAGGAAGCATTGTGTCTTCTGGTGGTGGCGGCGTGGAAAGCTTGAACTCGAAAACGGGTGCCGTGACTGTTGAAAGTTCAGACTCTAGCGTTACGGTTGATAATTCAGGAAGTAATGTTGATCTATCAGTTGATTTTCCCGTTGACAGTATTAACTCAAAAACGGGCGCCGTGACAATATCAAGCGCAGATTCGAGCGTTACGGTTGCAGGAACGGGAAGCGATGTTGATCTATCAGTTTCATCTTCTTCTGTTTCTAGGGCTATTTTTTCAGAGCGTCAATCTTCAGGAACTGATGGTGGAACTTTTTCTTCAGGTGCAAGAAGAACTCGCCCACTCAACAACGTTGACAGTAACGCTGACTCTATTGCTAGCTTGGCATCAAACAGGATAACAATATCAACGTCAGGAACATATTTTGTAAGGGCATGGGCAGTCGCCCTTGGTGTAACAGAGCATCGAATTAATTTTTCTAGCGTTTCGGGAACTACAGTTGAAGTTCTTGGTGTTGTTTCGAGAAACAACGCTGCCTCTGATGATGTGGCAACCCTAAGCATTCTTGAGGGAGTTTTTACTGTTGATGTTGAAAGCGATGGAAATTGTGTTCTTGAGCTTCAGCACGAGTGCGCTTCAACAAAAAATGATACAGGGTTTGGCGAGCCTTCTGGATTTGGCGAAGAAGAGGTTTTTGCCTCGGTTACTTTGGAGACATCATAATGGATATACCTCGCATTCTAGAATCAATAAACGGAGGAGCATTCAAGTCTTTGTATTGGGGACCGTTTGCCCACAGCCGTCATTCTTATAGTGAATTGGTTTCTGGCTGGCCAATGGCTAACCCTCCTCTTCCTACCAAGGAGGAAATGGAATCGCACTGGATTGAGATTGGTGGCGAGTAGTGATTATAGATTCTGGGTCGAAGATTCTAGTTAAGTTCCAAACGGCAAAGTCATCTAATAACCTTGAGAGTCTTGTTGTTATTGGAGGGAAGAACCATGCGGCAGAGCTTGCTGTTAATGATGAAGATATTGAGGTGTCACGATTCACAGGCACTGTTGATGAGATATTCATTCATAACGCTGATACTGTTTCTCATGATGTAGAGGTGATGGTTCTTGTTGATGGGAAAGAGATAACCGTTTGCAATAAGAATGTTGCTGCGGATCAAACGCTTCGCTATTCAATATCGACAGGGTTTGAACTTGACTAACTGCAAGTACTCCGACAAGTGCTGGCGACATGCTTACTCGATGTGTTGGATGGAAAACCGCGGTTGGGTTGGCGAAGTGCCTATGCGCAAAGATCTAATTGTAAATGGATATGCCTTTGGCGAACTTGCTTGCACTTACAAGAATAAACGTGGCAAGATGGTAAACAAGGGCATCTATGCAGACAAGATCCCAGACAAAAGCGGTAATGGATTATGTCCGGCTGTTGAAATGAAAAGCGTAGAGTCTTGTAGCTTGTACCAGGAGCAAGAGGCAAAGCGCAAGCGCAACAACAAGGGAAGTAATCGTATTGACGTTTCGCCAGAGGTCAAGAGGTGGGTGGCTCGGAGAGATAAGTACTACTGCTACTACTGCGACAAGCATATCACTAAGCTGAAAGAGATGGGATTAAGAGGGAACATTGACCACATCGTACCACAAAGCAAGGGGCTGGAAGCAATGCAGACAGCAACCTTTGCTATAGTTGTTTCGGCTTGCAATAATGAAAAAGGCCGTAGAGATATGGAGCAAGGGATGTAAGTCAAGAAAATAATCC